>CAUJGJ010000082.1:1360000-1375000 GCA_963170055.1 Halisarca cf. caerulea
GACAGACTGAGTGACTCGGTGACAGTGCTAGCAAGAACAAACGAAGAATTGAACCCTGGCTGCACTAGAGATTATATACAGTCACAGTGGAGAGAAACACAACGGCCTTACCACCGAACATATTTTCCATATATACTATACCGTATTTCACGGAGTATAAATCATACCTCTGTATAAGTCGCACCATGGTTTGGACAGCATTATCATTTCATCAGCCATGATAAACTTTTCAGTGTATAAGTAGCACCCCATATTTTGCAAGTAAATTTTATGTATCAAAGCTGCGACTTATATGTAAAATACAGTATGCGTTATTTTACATAATTATACGAATTAATTTTTTGAATATGCATTGACATTGTAACCTTGAATTGCACATCACAGTGTATAGCCAAGAAGTAACTGTTACAGAAATTAAGGCATGCAGAGACATGCATGCATGTCTAAATACCATGCATATGAAGGTACCCAGGTGCATGGGATTGATGTGCAGGTAGCCATGTTTATCATGTTATTATGGGGCATGCATGCAGCTAGGAGAATGCCCCACGCTAGCTATAGCTACCACCCATTGACGTATGTCATTTTGTCCATTAACCTCGCTTATAGTCCTTTGCAAAGTTCACATATATATATTATGCATCTGCTAGATATATTATTATTATTATTATTATTATTATTATAAGTTACAGATGTATATGTGTATGGATATATATATAATAATATTTCTATAATATTAAAGTGCAATACTATAATATGGGCACAGGGCTATGTACATACATACAGCTAGCGGAACCTCAATCTGATGATAATCTGATGGTGGACTCTATGATTTAAATAATATTATAAGGACACAGTACAACAAACCTCTCTAAAAAGGACATAACTTACAGTTTTAGTATAATTCCCACAAAACATTTTGAACCTTAAAGCCCTGCATGAGGAGAACCTCTACAACGAACAAATCAGGTGAATTCCCAAAGTGTCCTTTATTTGGAGGTTCCCCGTACATCTGGCATACACATGCATGGGCTACATGACATTGTACAAAAAGCTACATATAGCAAGCTGTCCAGATATATAGGGAGTTGTGTTGCATGGACATTAATGGAATTAATGCAAGGCCTATAGGGTATAGTCTTGCATAGCCCATGCAGACTGCTATTGATTCTGCCTCACTTACATCGGTATATGACATAACAATATGACGTCATCATAATTATAGTAATACAGTGGAACCTGTCTATTGCGGTCACCATTGGGGCGAAATTTTTTGGCTGTTATAGACAGGTGGCTGCTTTAATGAGGTAGGATACCATATATACATTATTGCTGATTCGGAGAAGAATTAGTGGCTGGTATAGACAGGTGGCTGCATTACACAGTGACCACAATAGACAGGTTCCACTGTATAAGGAGCTGGATGGTGGTCTGGGCTCTGTGAGACTAGGACTAGGGTGCAGTGCACATGCATCCACAAATTCCTACCACACGTGCCACTATAAATCTGCAGGATGTACGTATATACAGGATTTTACACATGTAGTGTATGCGCATGTACCCAATCCAACCATGCAAATGCGACTAGCTCATGCCCATGCATGGCACAGTACGCAGTCGTGTGTGCATATAATAATACTAGGCAATGCAATGTCATATGCTTCAATATGGCAACTCCTCGACAAAGGAGTCCTGAGGTTGACAATGAACTTTACGTATCACTTCTCTTGCACGCCGAAAGAGATTCTGCACATTGCAATCCATGATCCTAAAGCGACCTATAAGAACTCCACTTGTTGATGTCTGCTTGATTTGAGATTCCTCTGATATGAATAGCTGGATTCCGGGACCAGTGGTTGTGAAAACACAGTCAGCAATACTTCCATCTTTAGCATAGTTGAAGTCAATGATGTCACATGTACACCCGGTGCCTTCACCAACTGTGTGAATTGCAAATGTACCTCCAATGACATCACCATCATAATAAGTGAAATTTGGGGGAGTTTCCATTTTTACCTTGTCTATCTGGCCACATGCAAGGTACACCGCTGCCTTGTACGCGCTCACACTCCACATCTTTCTATACAGATAATTGTCACCAAAGGCTATTCGACAATTGACTTCGACTAAAATGAACTCATTGTTTCTCTTCCAGACTTCAATGTCATAGAAAGTGTTGTGAATCCCAAATCTCACCTTCATTTCTTCTGTGACTTGAATTAGTTTCTGTAAAGTACTTTCATCTAAATGGAATTGGGGGAATGCATAGCAAAGGAGATGCTTCGAGCCCATTATTTCTACCATTGAATTGTATACAGTAAATTTGCCACTGTCATCCACCCATGCTTCAATGCAGTATTGGTCACACCTTTCAACCACCTCCTCCACTACAGCAATGTTAATTCTCCACTGCCAAAGGGTATTTCGTCAGATCCAGATATTTGGAGAAGAACTCTCGATATCCAGCAAAAAGAGGAGCAACCGGAATTCCCAGGTTAGCCAACGATTGCTCCATTTCGGATTCGTTGTCGATAAGCCAGATTCCCTCGCAGCCCATGAGAAATGGCGCCTTCAGCATGCAAGGATAGCGAACTTTCTTCTTCCACTCTTTCTTGGAATCGTCAATACCAATGTAGTCGAACCAGAGCGTAGAATTTTCCGTCTTCCTCGAATAATACTTGTGAAGACTGCAGAAGGTGGACTCCAAGGAAGGTCCTCTTAATCCTGTTCGTTGGTAGATATCACTGCCACATGTACAACGGACGCCATATCGTGGGAGAACATGATGGCCGATATCCCGTTCGCTTTAACATAGTCGACGGCTCTGTCAACGTATGCAATCAATTTGGTTTTCTCTTGGTCGAAGGGATGAAGTAGATGCATCTCGTACTCATTCTTGTCGAACGTCTCAGCTTCTGAACGGTCGACGTTTATTATTATTATTAATATCACTGGAAAAAAAAATCTTTTTTTAAGTAGAAAATTACTCTTGAATAAAGTCAAAGGTTGTACTTGCTGTGGTGAGCCACTTGCTATCTTGAATTTAGAAGTTGTACTTGTTTAAAGTAAATTTAAACACTTATTTATAGTAAGTAAAACCCCTATAAACATGTCTTTACTGACACTAATTTAAAGTGCCACAGGTGCCTGAAAGAAGATGGTAGACACCACTTATTTCTAGTTAGTCACCTCACATTGAGTCTAGCTATACTTCTTAAATTGAATCATAATAATTCTGATTCTATATACCGATGACATGTAAATTAAATAATAGTGAGCATTTCAATAGAATGGATGTATAACTAAATATAATGATGAAAATAAATTACAATAGTCTGAGTGTGAATCAAAATCATTATGGCACCTAATGTTGTGAAAGTTAATAAGGAGATTGAAATATACAAATAATTAAAGATATAATTATTTAATCACAAATTTCTACAAAAAATGCACCTGGTCCAGCAAATGGGGAATGTGCTCTGACACATGCAGCTATAGATATACGTATGACTACTCATACCTAAAGAGTGTAGCTTGAGATTCAATGGGGTCGTCCAGCCTTGTGTCATCACTGTCAGTGGACTTCGCATCCTTTTGCTGCTTATTCAAAATCTTGTCTTGTTGACATGTGATGGATCTGTATAAGTTGCTGTAGGCTACTCCATGTTTTTTCTTTTCTGACAATCCCAGCAACTTGTCTTGCAGCTAGCAATTCCATTACGTCCTCCTCCTCTTGGGAGTACTCTAGGTTGAAGGTGTGGCAGAATGCCATCAAAACTAGAATCATGTTTGCAATGTTGGCACCACAGGGTATCTTGATAACTACTTTGTGGTCACAAATCAGGGCACAATCCTTCATGCGGTCAATAGTTCCCAGGACAGCAATATACGGATCATTGTTTGGTTGAGCAGCCTCACAAGAATCAAACGTCTAAAGAGAGGGGTACATGCATTAAATAGAACGAAGAGCTAGAACTTTAAAGCAATTAATTGTATTTAGACTCACCTCACATACACATATCATTTGAGACACTCTGCCTAGTGTTGTGGACTTGGCATTGCGAGGCTTTAACTTGGTAACAAGCATTATCAAACAGTCCATTTCTAACGGTTTTAAAGCATAATACTGGAACCAGGGTATGAATAGCTTACAGATTATGCAGTACATAAACTAAAACTAACCATCTACTTCATTTGAAACAGGGTCAGAGTCCATGGTGGAATACACGGCGGTCATGGCAGGAACAAGATTCTCGAACCACTTCTCCTGTATGGCTTCCAGTTTTGTATATATTTCATCTGTGTCTACAAATCGTAATCCACACTTGTGAAATAACTCTTGAACCAACTGCATGCAAGGAACAGAAAAAAATAAACAATTATAGATGAATGTAATATATGTATGCATTCAATTATAATCAACTTGAAGGAATTAAACATGCAGTCGGTGAGTAGCTAATATTGACTTACAAATAGTGGCTGCTTAAAACAAGGAAAGTCCATCATTGTCACTGCTATACGTGAGTGACTCCCCCTTTGTGCATCACGGGTCTCTGTTCGACTTTTGTAAGTCAATGAAAGAAAGCGTACTATCTTGTCAACATCCCACCTTTTCCTGCTTAATTCCTTCTTGAGTTCTGATAAATGCTCATCTGCATCTTCATCAAAATTTGTTTCACTGGTGGGTGAACTAGTTACAGATGACTGGGATGGCTGTCCCCACTTCCTTGTTGTACCACAGGCCTTTCTATTGGCATGTTCATTGTTTTGGAACCATTTTACTATCTGACTATTTAGGCTGGCCTGCATGTGAGAAGGATACAAACATATTATACTCAAAAAATACCAGAGTACTATATTCATGCAAAACACAGTTACAAACATGGGCAGTTTACATACAGTATCTCTAATAATAGTATATATCTGGACATACTTCTGGTACTCCTACTACAGCCAATCCTTCCGGATCTCCAAGACTTTTCGGAGCTATCCTATAGAGCATCTTTCCCAGCATCCTCTTCTCAGCTGCAGTGATGGCCTTCCCTTGCTTCCGACAATGCCCCTTTAGTGCTCTACATGCTTCTCGTATTAACTTATTGCGGATAGTTGATGTATGAAATCCATCATGCCTAATAGCCAGATTAATGTCCGGTGAAAACTCTGGTAATGAAAATGTACCGAGGGTGACATCTTTTCTTTTAGCTTGACTAACATCGGAACCACTTCGTGTTCTTTTTGATGGTTGCTGGGTAAGGGTTTCGGTAGCTGTTGGACTAGGTGTCTTTTGCGTTGATGTGTAAAAGGATTCAGTATCAGAAAAATCTGATGCAGAAGCTATGGTCTGTTGTCAAATCTTTTGTATTTCATGATACAGTTTCACTCCCAGTAAAAACTTTTGCTTCGAAGGAAATATCATGGCAATATCTTCCCTACTTAATGAACAAAACTCCGCACCGTCGATATCTCTCTCTAATATGTATAATGATAAATTATAACAATCTGACAAACTTATGCTACCACTATAGCAAATAAATTTACTAACCTTCCAGCTCATTTGCATCTCCCCGCCCCAAAATACCAGTATTTACCAAGTAATCGCGAAGTTCCTCCTTCGTTAATTCTCTAACTTCTTTCTCCTTCCAGTTGCAAGCCATTCCCGCGCTTTATATGAAACGGCCAATCAGATACCAAGAAAACGAGCGCTGGACATCACATCCAATCAGACGACACCAAGAAATTTGAGCACTAACCGATCACATGCGTATTCAGAAAAAATGTCTACCAACGTTGTGTCAATGGCCACGCATGGAATAGATCTATACTCTACCAACTACAAAGTAGAAGAACATGAAGTATGGAGCTGCCGTTCTGAAAGCGATTGTCAAGCACAGTACGAGACACTGTACGATTTAGTATCGCATATGAGGAATGTTCACCCCGCTTGTACCATCACCTGTCAAGTCAATGGATGTGAGCAGTTAGCACTGCCAGCGTATGGTATTGGCATGTTCGCCGGAATCATATTACCTTGTATACTACGAGAAAGAGAAGAAGCAATACATTTGCTGTCAAGACAATGGAATGTCCTGAGGAAGATGATGATCAATCTCAGTTTGGTATGTCAAGCATCATTAATACTGATTTTAATAAATTCATGAATATTTCTAGGTGTGAATCATGTGCAGAGATAGCTTCACTTTGAATCCAGCCATAATTTTCAACTTGTTATTTGCACCAGCCCACCTTGAACTCAGCAATCAGTCTCCTTACTTTTCTCCATACCTCAATTCTCAGGCTCATGCAGTGTATAGCTGAATCAACTTGAGTGTACATTCAATTTTTTACTAAATATATTATGCATGCATGAGCTCCTTCCTCCATTTATTCAGTTTATTTTCACTTTTGCCTGATCACTCCACTCCCAATATGCAATTAATATCCATTAAATTTTCCTTTTTTGAGCTACCTTTCCAAGCCCATACATCTTTTCACACCCCTAGCTTATTACTAATATTTTAACACACAGTGAAAGCATATTTGTAAGAGTTTTGAGTTATAACGGCTCATTGCATCCATGCAGCATTGACCTACTATACAAATGTGCACATATTCTTCTTCGTTATAGGCTTGTGTCTGCAAATACCACATAATAGTGCAACTATCGGTGAGAGTATCTTAGACAAGACAATGGAAACAGTTGTGATTGCTGATAAAGATGAAAATGCCACCACAGAGGAACAAGACTCTGATAGTAAAGCTGAAGAAACATTGAATGAATGTGCAGTTTGTGATGAGAAAGTTGTCAAGGACAGGGCTATGAGCTGGCTAATTAAGTTACGCGAAGTGCATCACCTTTCTGATAAGGCTTAATTTGGCTGATGTTATTGAAATGTCTAAAGCATTACACCTACACTTTGCAACATCTGTTGAAAGTGTCTTAGAAACAGTTCAGAAAGACAGTACATGCCAGACCTCATGTATGCAAAAGCTGCGCAACCACCTTGCTTTTGATTTCACTGGAGCCCTTGATAGTCTTAAATCATCCTATCAGAGAAGGCTGCATATTGCAGGAAATTACCATTTTGTAGTGAGTGTTTTAATTTATTTTCTTAACTTCATGAAGTATATTTTAGATTAATTTTATGATTTTATCTAAATTATATATATATATATATATATATATATTTGTCCATCTGTATATATATATATATATATATATATATATTATGTATAATATATCTATAGTATGCATAATTATATAGGAACCAGTATGGCATGAAATTGGTACCCATGTATCCAGTAGCAAAGGAAAGCTGGAAAATATTTCGAATGGCTTTTATTATGTTCCACTTTTGGATTCCCTTCAAGCCCTACTGAACCATCCACAAGTGTATAATCAGGTGAATTCCAGCAGACATAACATCAATTAGAATAAACAAAACTATATAGCTCTGCATGAGTCGTATATACCTTTAACTGCATGTGTTCTATACTATTAGGTAGTTTTTGGGCCACATTTAAGTGAAAACACAAAGATGTATGATGTCTGTGATGGTTCTCTTTTCAAAAGTATTTTCAGCAGTAAGCCCAATGCTTTACAGGTCATTGTGTACTATGACGAATTCACTGCAGTGAATCCCATTTCCCCAACAAGCCAAAAGTACAAACTTGGTATGTTTTCTATAATTCAGTAATACGTATTTATATAATAATAATTAATTTTACTTGATCATTCCAATACTTTGAATGCACCTGTCATACATATGTACATTTAATAGGAGCAATCTACTTTACTCTGGCAAACATTGATCCAGCCCTTCGTTCAAAGTTGGAGGCCATCAATCTTATTTGCTTGTTTCCATATCAATTGATGGACACATACTCTTTTGATGACATTTTGTGTCCCCTTGTGAATGACCTTAAAACGCTTCAACAAGTAAATTATATGTTGTACCATTAATTGTATTAACTCCTGACATACATGCAAATATGAATGTATGAACTATATACATGCACATGCAGGAAGATGGGTACACATTCCTTGTATCTGGAGAAAGGATACAGCTTAAGGGCTCCCTGTTGTGCATGGTTGGAGACACCCCGGCATTAGCAGGGGGATTCAAGGAAGGTGTAGGTTTCGCTGATAAGAAATGCCGTCATTGTATGGCAAACAATGACCAGATACAAAATATTGTGAGTAATTAATGACAGAGAGTACGGTATCAAAGATTTCTCATGTAGTTGCCTGCAGATGATAATATATTTAGTTTATATCTTGTACACTTGTGGTGATTTGTGAATGAATGTTTGCATGCATGCATGGCTGGGATGATTTTCACTTATTTTATTGAATCATTACAGTTCACTGAGGAGAAATTTTCCTTGAGACATATGTCACAACATGTACAGCAATGCAGTTATATCGAGCATCCAGGGATTCAAGAGAGTGAAAAGAAGCATTTTTCTAAAGTTTATGGCGTGAATCGGAGAAGCATCCTTTGTGATCTTCCTTACTTTGACGTCACATCGCAACTACCCCAAGACATTATGCATTTACTATTTGAAGGGTTATTCCATCTGCAGATTAAACTTTTGCTCAACTACCTTTTCAGTGACATATCAGTGAGTATATATATAAGTTAAACCTTATTTAATAATAAATTATAAATGTTATTATATGTATCATATGTCAGATGTGCTCTATATACAGTATATACATGCATGTATGCATACACGTCAGTTACATCCAAGTTCTACTCAATTGACTGCATGCACCTGCATGCATGCATGTGTTCATTTATTTTTAATTTTGTTGTAAACTTGCAGGTTATGCATGACTCTATCAAAATTCAATGACAGGTTGTGCAACTTTCCAAATGCCTATTTTGAAGATAGGCCACACAAAATTTCTGCAGCTAGTCTCACAAAAGGAATTCTTGGACAAACAGGTATACTCAATGACATGTTGTTTACATGGCATTGTGCATGTAACTGTTTGTTAATTTGTTTAATATTAATTGGCACAGTAACTTCAAAAATGGCTCGTTCTCCAATTACTGAATGCATATAATGTGTTATACTGTATTTGCTCTAAAAATTTGTCAATCTATATATAGATAATTGGCAGATACAGTTTTTAAGTTGATTTCTAACCATGGCAAATTTCCTATAAATGTAAAAAAAGTATGATTGGAAAACGTCTGCTGAATATCTATATAATAAGAATGCATCAGATTCTCAGTATATTTTCGTGTGAAATTTCTATTTTTGTAAGGGCCATGCAGCCATTGTGTTTAATTGTAATGGAAAGACAAACTTTTCAGTGTACTAGAAGTGCATGGCAAATTTATAGAGCTAATATATTAATAGCAGTGCATGCATGGTGCGTGCATGGCTAATATAATATTATATATCACTTTGCAGCTCATGAAATATGGCAATTATACCATATTATACCTTACCTAATTGAAGACTGTCTTGCACCAGATGATGAACATCTGCAATGCTTCCTGCTTCTGCAAGAAATTGCTACCATCTTATGCACTGATATAATTACTGAAGAACACCCACCTTATCTAAGAATTATCATCCAAAACTATCTCTCCACCTTGAAATGTTTACATCCAGGTTTGAATCTACCACCAAAGGCACATTATTTAGTCCACTGCCCATCTCTTTTAAAAAGGTATGTCTTGCATGTGTGTAAATTTATGCTCTGCATGGTACATGCCTGTCACATGTATAGTATATGTAAGCATCTGCATGGTATAGAGGTTACACACATGCATATAATTCCTTTCTCTTAAGTGTTTACATTGTATATATTCCAATGCTTTTAATGTGCAGATATGGACCACTAACTCGTCTTTGGAGCATGCGATTCGAAAACAAACATCGAGAATTCAAACAATTGTGTAGGAAAACCAGCTTTAAAAACTTGCTGAAAACCTTAACAGAGCATCACCAGTGTCGGCTTGCTTACAACATACACCATAGTAGCAGTTTTGCAGATATTCATAATGTGCACAGTGGAGCAGCGAGTGAGCTCATATATTAAGTACAATTATGATGTTTTTATTTAATATAAATTAAATAATATTATTAAAGCATATCATTATATTATTTATAGTTTATGTGCAACGCCATATATTATGTTCGTATAACGGCTTATGTAATATAATTTGAATGGTATTTAGGTACTATGCACTCATGCCAACATGCTTTCATACTTCACATGCAAAACTTAATTTGGTCTGTTTCTTGTAGTCGGAACATGTGAACTTGAAGACCTTCCTTATGCTACAAAAATGCAAGTCTTAGAGTTGTTTGCAGCAGTCAATATCTCTGTATTAGACACTCAGGCTGTTAAATTCACAGGTAAACAGTATACATGTTGCATGCATGCATGTGAATGGAATGACATACTGCAATGATATATAGGAATCTTAATAATTATTGTATATGAATATGGTCTTTTGTAATTCACATGTATGTATTACATGGGCTACAAACATCTAGGATGGTTATGCTTTAGCCAGGCCGCTTTTTGGCTGACTCTCATCGTATAATAGTCTAGCTCTACAATGCTACAAACACATGCATCTTTATCTGGTAGCTAGCAGACCGTATACCTACTGTGATTACCATGAAAGACTTGAAGACATGGTATATGCTACCTCTGCACAAAATTCAATGCTACAGCTATATCCTGTTATACTGAGGCAGCCTGACCACTGTAAATGTGTTTGTCATACGGCATATGTAGTAAGCTGTATAATATGTTGTGCTTTTTGTTATCCATGCAGGTACAGCCAAGTAGCTATTTTGGGTACATCATACCGAGCCCATAAGTGCCATTTGATGATTGGTTGTGACCAAGCTGAAGATATCACTCTGCCAACATTTGGTTTATTGGAAGATATCCTTCTAAAGGATGATTCTGTAGCAGAATCTGAATTCATTTTTGTTTTTAGTATGTCAAAAACTACGCGGTTTGATCATCACCTTGCTGCATCTGAAATTGAAAGGATTCCAAATAACTACCAGTGCTCTTATATGCTGTTTCACTTAAGTGTCACTATTTGTTCAGTTCTGTAGTGATTGGCCAACACACCTATATTAAATCAAAGTATGACTTGAGTGGCTATTTTTAATAATATTTTAATGTAACCATTACAAGATTTTATATACTTAATTGACTCTGTTTTGATTATTTGGACCTGCTTTCCAGCCCTATATATTATAATATTCTTTTATTTATAATTATTATTCTTAATAATAGCTATGAAGACAATGCTACTTTGAATCTAGTTGAGCTACTTAATTTAAGTATCTAGCAATCCTTGTTATAAGATAGACATTGATCTGGTTTTCAGTCAAAAACTAGTTCTAAGATGATAGTCTTGTAAATAATATATCTCGTGCTATAATTGAGAGATAAGCTTTAAAAGTGAGCATTTAAGTCTGACAATAGCTAATTTGTAGATGATGTGGATCCTATTTTTAGCTGTGATTCTGGTTTTTAATAAAATGTATATCTTTAAGAAACTAACAACCTTATAAAGTTTAATTGAGCTAATTTCAAGAACTACACTATCAGATCATCTTGAAATAAAAACTATTTTTTCCAGTGATTATTAATTAAACACTTTACAAGCACAGGGGGAACATGAGAACGGGGGAAAAGTGTTGTGGGTTAAGCGTGATGTGCTTGATGGACATACACTGACATTGCAGTGTAGCCAGAGAGATGAGAGTTTAAAGGAAGAACAACAACTTAGAATTCTTTGCATCTTCCAAAAACTTCAAGACTATAGCAGCAGCAGTAAGGTAGATACCCAGAACATATGGCCACGTTAACTGCGTGAGGCCTGACCACTTCACACAAAGCGCCAGTACTTTTAGGTGTGAAAAATCAAGTTTTGGTGACCATGGATCTGAAATGGCGATTATTTTATCATAATTTTCCTCCTTGAGACTTATAGGGAATACTTAAATTTGTTTCAGAATTGACGGAGTACTTCCAAATATATTATTGCCATGCACGTATATCTCTCCAACCTCTTTAACGAACAGGGTGAGGTATATATTATATAAACAATATAAGGAGATATATATAGGGATATAGTAAGTCTATAGAGCCTGTGTATACTAAGGATAGGATTGGTCATGATACTTGGCAAATTAAATCGTACAATGTTACAGTAGTGAATCATTAACTTGAATTAAGAGAATGTGCATGAGTTGGAGTAACATCCTTGCATGCATGGGATTCGGTATTTTATATGCCATACACAGGGCTCAAATATAACATGCAGTCGTCCAGTCGTCAGAGCCGACTAAAAACTCCCCTAGACAACTAAAAATTGGGACTGCAGAAGGAAGAATTTTGGCCAGCGGGAGGGCCGGTCTGGGTACAATAGACTATCCTGGATAGGATAGGATATATTCTCTGGGTACAGTCAAACTTGCAAGGTTAGAAAGTCAGTCTGTTTACAACATCAACCTCTTTACAACAACACACATGGCAGGAACGGATTCAATGGTCTCTGCATGTACTAAAATTAATGTCCTGGTTACAACAACAATATTAATAATTATTGCAACTTCAAGTTGGTCATAGCAGCACTTTTTAGAGGCACCAAGGGTCATAGAATAGGATAGGATATAGGATAGCAGAGGCATTGATGAATGTCTATGCATGCCTCCGCTACTATTACTATAATATATTATTATTATTATTAATATATAGTATGGTATAGAGTCTATGGTCATGATACCTAGCTGGCTAATTAAATCGTGCAATGTTACAGTAGTGAATCATTAACTTGAATTAAGAGAAATTAGTTGGAGTAACATCTGATACAGTATTTGTATAAGTAGTATTATATACAATTGAAAATTATATATATTTTGTAATATAATAATTTGGTACTAAATATTTTATACATATTAAATAAATGAATGCACAATTAATGCAACATGTACTGTCAATGCCAGTGTGCAATAGTGGCCCCATGCATATAAAGCTATTATAATAGACTAAGTGTGTTTTAACATGGCAACTCCTCAACAAAGGACTCCTGCGGTCTGAGAAGAAGTTTCAGCGTCACTTCTTTTGCACGTTTGAAGAAATCCTTCACATTGTGATCAATAATCCAAAAGCGAGCTATGATAACTCCGCTTGCTGACGTCTGCTTGATTTGAGATTCTTCTAGCACATGTGTAAACATTCCAGGACCAGTGCTTGTGAAAACATTGTCAGCAATACAGCCATCTTTAGCATAGTTGTAGTCAATGAAGTCTCGTCCGGTGCCTTCACCAACTGTGTGAATGAAAAAAGATCCTCCTATTACATCTCCATCATGATGTGTGGAGTATGGAGGAGTTTCCATTTTTACCTTGTCCATCTGGCCACATGCAAGGTACACCGCTGCTTTGTACTCGCTCACGCCCCACATCTTATTGTATATATAAGTGTCGGCATACATTATACGACAATTGACTTCAACTAAAATGAAGTCATCATCTCTTTTCCATGCTTCAATATCATAGAAAGTGTTGCGGAGCCCAAATCTTTGCTTCATTTCCTTTGCAAACTGGATCAATTTATCCAACGCATTCTTGTCCAGACTGAATTGAGGATATGCGTAGCATAGCAGCTGCTTTGAGCCCGCTATTTGCTCGCATGTATTGTATACAGTGAATGTCCCACTGTCATCCACCCATGCTTCAATGCAGTATTGGTCGCACCTTTCAACCACCTCCTCCACTACGGCGATGTTCTCCACTGCCAAAGGGTATTTCGTCAGATCGAGATATTTGGAGAAGAATTCTTGATATCCTGTAAGGAAAGGAGCCACCAGAGTTCCCAGTTCAGCTAGTGCCTTTTCCATTTCTGATTCATTGTCGATACGCGACATTCCCCAGCAGGCCATGAGAAACGGCGCCTTTAGGATACAAGGATAGCGAACTTTCTTCTTCCACTCCTCCTTGGGATCGTCGATACCAATGTAGTCGAACCAGAGCGGAGAATTTTCCGTCTTCCTAGAGTAATACTTGTGAAGACTGCAGAAGGTGGACTCCAAGGAAGGCCCTTTCAGTCCAGTTCGTTGGCAGATAACAGAGGCCACAACGGACGCCATATCATGGGAAAACATGATGGCCGATATCCCGTTCGTTTTAACATAGTCGACAGCTCTGTCAACGTAGGAGGTCAAAAATCCTGGACGAGCTAGGTACGTCCCGTAGTCTAAAGTTGAATCGGCTTCCTCATGTTCAGAAGGATGAAGTAGATGTATCTCGTACTCCTTCTTGTTGAACGTCTCAGCTTCTGAACGGTCGACTTTCAGCGGAAGAACAACAAGAATTCTTTGCATCTTCGAAAAGTCTAGCAGTAGATCGATCTATCCCGGTCACTATGGAAAGGTAACGTATAAGTGTTGAATTAAGATTGTGGTAGCGCAGGCCGTCGTTTGGCTATGGTTTCGCCTTTCACCTTTATGGCCAGTCCAATGCCATGTGGCCAGTATTGCAATAACTGGTAATATAATAGAGGCCACCTTACAGAGGAAATTCAGGACATAAGCTTGTGTGGAGGGCTCCTTCAATGCCGCTGGTATTTCTGATTATTCCAATACTAAGTTAAACATTATTTCGATAAAATGAACATGTTTATTAGTTCTCAGATTGCAATTAATTGAAAAAAGAGGGCCGGTTAAACTGCACTTCCAATGATCCATATGTACGTGTGTGATGGGATTCACATACAAATGAGAGGCACGTGAAATGCACACGCGTGTGCATGATACACACCAGCAGCTGCATAAGGTGTGATTGTAGCACTCCTCGAGACACAATAATAATTATAGTAAAGAGAGTGCATATTGTAAGTATAGGTTATAACCCGCCTATGTCATTAATATATAATCACGACGCCCGGGGGGGGGGGGCATATAACACCTTATAAACTGATGCTAGAGAGCTTAGTGTTTAGCGCCT
>CAUJGJ010000082.1:1385000-1390000 GCA_963170055.1 Halisarca cf. caerulea
TGGTTTCCTTCTTACAGAGGTTTCACTGTGTGTGTGTATATACGTATGTACGTACATACGCATATGCATGTGTGCATGCACTTTCCCCCATTCTCACCATGCCATGCACTTGTCTTTGGCAATATTTTGACCTTGACAGGTCCCAGTGCACCGTCCAACATTGTATTTCTAAATTAAAAAAGAACAAGATAACAACAGTACAGTCATAATAGGGCAGCGGAAACTCATTATAAAGAACCCTATAGGCCCCTTACAGTACATTTCTGCATATTATAGTGAAAGCATACTATATATACACAGGCTGGGTTTGCATATGTGAACTGGAATGGGGACATGCAGGTTGGGTTTGCATATGTGAACTGGAATGGGGACATGCAGGTTGGGTTTGCATATATGTGAACAGGAGTGGGAACTGGGGCATAGCTGGTTGGGTTTGCATAATTATTATGTGAACTGGAATGGGGACATGCAAGCTATTCATGTCACTCAGTGAAAAAATCTGATTCAAGTGTACCTATATACTAACCTTCCTCACATTGGCCTAAGTGAATACCCTGTACTGGGCACTTTGATGTCTGAGACCATAGGTACCACAACACCTATGCTGAGACTCACTAGTAAACACCAACATCTACAGTACCTAATGGTTACATCATACCTCACCCCCCTTCCCCCTCCCCCTCCCCCCCCCCCCAACATGTGCACTGAACCAAGATGATGCATACCATCACAGATACTGTAGCAGGTAGAGGAGTCCTTCAGGGGTATCTAGTGGTGAACCTCGAGCTAATGATCCTCAATCCTCAACACATGCACACACACACACACAAACACACACAAACACATGTACACACACACACACACACACACACACACACACACACACACACACACACACACACACACAAACACATGTACACACACACATACACACACACACACACACACACACACACACACACACACACACACAACAAGTCCTTTATAATCACAGATAGCTGCATGGTTGATAAGCCTTTTAGGAGTAAATTTTGCAAGATTCATAAACAATAGTTGAGTAATCAATCATTGGATCAAAAAATTTAAGTCACAAGACATAATATGAACATCCCATAGGGCAAGGAGGCCATACAACCCAACTGTCTAGCTGGGCAGGGAGAATGGATAAATCTCTCAGGAGTGACCCTTGACATAAGAGTCAAGGTTGAAGTAATCCTGAGATCAAAGCTAAAATGATGATCTACCATGGGCCGGGTGCAGAACCACTACTTGAACCATATGGTACAGCACACAGTGTTTGAACTGTCATCCTGAAACCAGGACAGACAGAAGCAGAGTTCAGCAGTTCTGCTTCTGTACATGTAGTAGTTTTTGGGAAATTACTAGCTGAGATTCCATCAAATACATTTTGCAACTTACATAACACAGTTGCCGATGAAATCATACTCGTAAAAGAAAAATCTACACATACATCACGCAAGACATATCAGAGATCTAATGTGGCTGAAGATAAACCGTTCTGGGCAATAGTATACATTGCACTAACCACATAATGGCAATACTGTACAATGTAGATGGATCAATTATTGTCTGTGCTGATCTGCAAGGGTGTACCCTAATTTGGGAAATTTTTGCGACTAATAATATTCACGTTTTTCACAAATTGACTCCACTCACAAGATTTTTTGTCGTGAATATTTCTGTATAGATATAAACAATCTATGGTGAGACTCGTGAAAATTTTAGTCTCGAGTTTTTCTGCCTACCAGTTTTGACACCAATTCGTGAAACTTATTGTTCGCGAATATTTCCCGATTTAGGGTATGGAAAATCATCTAATAAGCAGTGGATTTTATCAAACTTTCAAAATCCTAGCAGGAGAGTATATACATGGCTGTTCTTTAGATTTGTGTATTACATTGAATTTGCATTGATCTGCCACCACTTTATCCACCAAACCCTTCTATCCGCCATCAATATTTTGTACATGAATTGATACACACACACACACACACACACACACACACACACACACACACACACACACACACACACATCCACATACGTACACATGTACGTACACATAGTCCAGTCAGCTGCGACCCACGTTCATACATAAGTGCCAACAGCCTGCTCACGTATGAACGCACACACACACACACGCACACACACACACACACACACACACACACACACGTACACACACACACACACACACACACACACATACACATATGCACACATGCGCACACACTCATCCACATACATACACATGTACGTACACATAGTCCAGTCAGCTGCGACCCACGTTTATATGTAAGTGCTGATCGACGGCGGGTAAGAGAAACGTGTCCCTTTCCTGCTCTCGACGCATGCATAGACATACAAACATGGGTCACAGCTAGACTAATGAATTGATTGAAAAGACTACACATTGGATGATTTGGATAATCCACCAAACTCATTAATCCGCCCACATTTTATTTTCCCCTATATAATTTTCATTACAAATTCCAGAAGTGAAACGCGCTATTCATATATATATATGCAACATGCAGGAAGTAGGTGAATAAAATTGGCTGCTAGAAGAAAAGAAGACTTTAACAAGCAACAGTTTATCTCTGCAAAAATGGCATCAGGTTTACGAAAAAGTTTATCCTTCAGCTTTGTATTTTTCGCCCAAAACCGTGGCTGAAACTGCCAAAATGCAGCGAATTTTCTTCAAAATTGCAACGAAGGTGAAAAATACAAAGCTGAAAGATAAAACTGCTTCATAAACCTGATACAATTGTTGCAGAGATAAACTGTTATATTCGCAAGTAATTCAGAATGAGGGATGGCAGCCCCCATGGGTTTTTCAACTGAAACGAAACAAAACAATTTGGTGGTGGATTAAAGAGAATTCCCAGTATACATACAGACATGCAGCAGAAGCCACTCCAACCAATTCCTTTGAACACTAAGAAGGTTGTAACACATCTGATTTAGTAATTCACTACATGAACAGTTGAAATTCCATGCCAGAAACAAGCCTATAACACATGAGCTTGGTCACTACATTATACAGAATGCACTGGTATAGAACCCAATATAATATTATACGATTATGCTACAGTGGTACCCCTTTGAGAGACCACTCTTAGGGACCTGTAAAGGTGGTCGTTCAAAAGAGGTGAGGGAGAACTTAGTATAGACCAGCAGAGCCAGTCTTACAGAAGGGATGGTCTTTGATGAGGGTGGTCTCTCAAAAGAGGTGGTCTCTGATGAGGGGGGACTTAGTAGAGGGCACATGCACATTGTGACCAGCAGAGCTGGTCTTGCAAAATGGGTACACTGTACATGCACCCATGACAGACCACACTCTAAATAGAGCTCTCATGCACAACTACAAAATTGCAAATTTACTACTGTTTACTTGAGAAAATGCATTCTTCCTACTGTGAGGATTGCAATATTATTGATTTCTACTCTGCTGTGTAAACAGCACATGAGGCGCATAAACAAGGTTAGAATAACAATAACCATTCTTCAGTGAGGGCCACTTTGAAAGGGCACCCAGAAGTGATCCAGCTGGGAGAAGCCAAAGCTTTGATACACTACAGCACTCTCCCTCCACTACATGCTTATCAGGACGGGTTGGTTGCCCGGCAACCACATGTAAACAGCTAGGGTGTTGCATAAATAAGGTGGTGTAGAAGGAGAGTGCCCCACAAACAACTCCTGAAAATGTAAAGTTGGACAAACAGCTGATGCCAATTGTGTCTGGCTGAGCTCCTAATGGACTTGAAAGGTGAGGATTTCCATTAACCCCAAAACCACCCAAAACATGGCAAAACACTAGCTACATCCAATGATAGACTCCAGCACCTTGCTGCATAGATGTGTGTGTGTGTGTGTGTGTGTGTGTGTGTGTGTGTGTGTGTGTGTGTGTGTGTGTGCGTGTGTGCGTATGTGTGCGTATGTGTGCGTGCGTGCATGTGTGTGTGTACGTGTGTACGTGTGTGCGTGTGTGTGCGTGCATGTGTGTGTGTGTGTGTGTGTGTGTGCAAGTTTCACATCACTCTCCACAGACAAGGAATACTGTGAAAGTAGCATAAAATGTTCCATTCATAAAGTATAAACTAGATGTACGCAAAGCGCAGTACTCGCGAGACAGTGCGTGGTCATCGTCGACGTCACTTACACATGACCGTCACGTGGCAGAACATGTTGACCGAGATGGCTGACCAATTTGCAGCCCCCAAACAAAACAGTCAGAACCCTGCCAAAAGCAAAGACAAATTTCAACAAATAAAAAAGTCGTCCCGAGATATGGCCTAGTTCTTGTGCTTTAATGCGTTGATCGCTGTTCTACAATAGCGCTATTCGGCACCAGGAGGCAGAAAGTGAGTTTTTTTATTTCTCTGAATAGCGAAGTTTTAGTAAGACTAACGAACGAATCTCTTGCCTAGCCTCGAAGAGCACAAACGTCCCTCTTTGCCAGTTTTAGCTACTGCAAATTTCGACGAGCACCTTCCGAGTAATTCGTGTCCAAAGTGACCTAAAATGGGACAAAATCAAACAAACGTCACCCGAAAAATTACTCAAATGCGTGGGTAGCTCAAACCCACTCTGCTAAGGTGACGGAAAAGAAAACACGCCTACGCTCGTAATTAAAAACTAGCATTTCATGCGTAATTGTAATATTTCACCCATGAATGCGAAGCCAACTGTTGAAAGTGGTAGATGCCACAAAAATGACTTTAAAAACTACGGTCTAACCTCGTTAGTGAGTACACCTGGGGACCCTCCAAATTGCTACTCACTATCAGTAGTACTTGCTAACCATATAGATTAGTATTATGGGTTATAAGCTGGGGTATCATATCCTTGTACTTCCTAACCAGGTATTCTTACCAATGAGGTTCTACTGTACATACATAAAAGCATACAATGGAACCACTGCAATCCAACATCTCAATAATCCAACATTTTCTCTAATCTGACCATATTCTGAGCGA
>CAUJGJ010000082.1:1402500-1407500 GCA_963170055.1 Halisarca cf. caerulea
GCATATTAATGTAATATATATCTATACTACATAGCATACTGTATGCATACAAATTATATAGAGAGTGGCATTTAGGGGTGGAAGAGGGAATGGAAAAGGGCATTTCATCAATCCTTCCTCAGATCTTTACATTCACCTATGTACACCTTTGGTCCAAGCACCCAAGGATCATCTAGTTTACCACGGATTGATCCGTCTTAGTTCAACAAACCTAATTCGTGAGGAATTCCACAGAGGATTATTGAATGAGTGAACACACAGAATCAAGTGAATCTGCTTCATAAATGGATGATAATTAACCACAACAGTCTTCATCAGTTACATGCAGCTAACAAAGGTCTTGTGCTCAAAACGGCTTAATTCTTGTCCATCTGTTCTCATACTACTATATGTGTTTGTTTGGTGATCATTAAAATTCATTTTTCTGTACTCGGTAGCATTGGGCAGCTAAAGCATTGAGCATAGATAGGTATACACAGCACATACGTACGTAGATAGAGACAAACAGGCCGATACGTGTGTGTGTGTGTGTGTGTGTGTGTGTGTGTGTGTCCAATGTCAGCTCCTCTGCAGCAAACTGACAGGAAAGGTTAGACCAAGGGGAGGAACACTGCTGAGATGGATTGACCTAATCACTAAAGATCAGGCATACAAGACAGGGGAGAAGTTGTTCACAACCAATCTCAGTGGCGTGAAGCAATCTGACCCCACCCTACATCCTCATGAGGATAAGGAGCAGAATGGAATGGTGTGTGTGTGTGTGTGTGTGTGTGTGTGTGTGTGTGTGTGTGTGTGTGTGTGTGTGTGCGTGCGTGCGTGTGTGTCTGTGTGTGTGTGTGTACGTGTGTGTGCGTGCGTGTACGATACACTGACAAGACAAGTTAGAGGCATCTAGGGCACTTAAAGCACTCCCAACTTCCTCATCAAAATGGCTTTGAGGTACAAATTAGTACATACACTGAAAAATTCCTCTCGTACTTGCCTGACTACACAAACATTCTTTGCCTCTGTACACGCTATGCTTAAGACCAAACAGAGTGCAACCTTGGACGTTGGCAGTCAACCTTGGACGTTGGCAGTCAACCTTGGACGTTGACAATCAATTGAAAACCACACACAGTAAACAATGTTAAGAAGAACGCATTTTAAGACTTGGACAGATTATATTGCTGAACACACAATCAAGTTTCCAAGCCCTCTCTGGTTTGCTGTAGTACTGCACATGTACGCCATAGACACACTCTGCGTAGTATGGAGATACCACAGCAGCATCACATCCTGATAAGAAGAACTTCTGATAATGAAAACTAATTTTTGGCCATGGACCTCCTAAAGTTTGTCTTAACGAGGTTCAGCTAAACTTTCAAAATTATGATTTCAGAGATACAGAGGACACTTACTAACCCTGATAGGCTTGTAATAAAAGGGGCTAAATGTGTTCAGATTAGTGAACTTGGTCAGATTACTCAAAATTGATATTGCAGGTGCTGAAACATATCTGTTATAACATAAAGAACTCAATACTAACCAACTAAACAGAGGAAGTCAGGTACAGCAATTACAAACAACCAGATGAACTCAAAATCAATGCTCTGAACAGAGAAAATTAAAGTCAGTTTTCATCCTCTGGTTCAGACTGCTTAGTCTCTTCCTAGCTGCAATCTTCCTTAGAGTTCATTTTCACATGTGTTCAGAACAGCGAGGGTATGGACTAACGGGAACTAACTGGATTCAGACTAGCGAGGGTTTACTGCACTTGATGGTGGGTGTACATTCAGCACACATTTCAGTAGTAGACTCACTACATCATCTTCCACAGTGCACACATGTACAACTAACAAGGTGAGTGTTAACATGTAAGGAGACGTGTGCATGCTCCATGGTAGGTGATAGAGATGTAGCCCACAATAAAACAAAATCAGCTACTACCACACTGCACACCTGTAGGTGTGAAGAAGCTGATCAGCAGCCATGACAGAGTAGCCTAACTTGATACCTTTGAAGCCCGATAATCTCCTCAATGTGACCATCTTCTGCATGGGGCGTGGTCACCATGCTATAGTAGGCTAGAGTGGCATAGTTGGCGGAGCAAGGCCAGGCTATGGGATGGATGAAGGTCTATATATTGTCAAGCAGAAACGCCCATTTGGCGTTTCTTTTCCTGTACTGCCCCCTCTCACCACCACCAGCATCAAAATGAGGAGGAAAGTAAAGAAGATCAACTATACCTAACGAATTATACAATTAATTGAATAACTTAAGATTGTTTATTTGTTTCTACAAATAATGAATATTTGTTGTTTGTTTGTGTGATAAAGATTACGTATATGTGACCACAGGACCTTCTGAAGGACCAAGGGCTGAGGGGCATCCTGTGTAAATATTGAAATGCAGTTAACTGTGATTATAAACAAACAACAATATTCAGCAGAACACAGAGGCTATAGATGCGAATGTAAGCAGAAATAACCATGTGTATGGCAGGGTCTTGTGTCGAGGGGCACCTGTGTCAATCAGCATCTATATACAGTGATCAATTTAACATTCCCTCCAATTGTCTGCAGTAGAGGCATCATACTGCACCATAAGGCATATTGGCTAAGAATAATCTCTGATAATCCAACAAATTCTATCACCAAAGGAGCAAATAGTCGATGGACAAATGTCCTATAGCAGTATCATTTGGGCCAGAAAAATTCAGCTTTGCTCAAACATACTTTTGGAGAAGTACACATGTGCCGCAGTAGATGTACATCAACAGACAATGAAGAAAAAGTAGACATTCTCAGTACAAATGACTTGGTAAAATCTCTCTCTCTCTCCGTGTGTGTGTGTGTGTGTGTGTGTGTGTGTGTGTGTGTGTGTGTGTGTGTGCGTGCGTGCGTGCGTGTGTGTGTGTGAAATGAACATTTACAGGTAATGCTATAGAGGCCATTTGGCTTCTATAGCTGTCTGACCCAAACTTTTTGGGGTTAAAATTGGACAAAATGCCAAAATGTCAGACAAGGTCTGGATACTGACCATTATTTCTGCTACTGCTCTACAATCAGACACTAGTTTCACGTAGCCCGAACCTCTATTTCAACTCCTTCCTCCAATGACTACGAAATCACCATCGACCTCTGACGTCATAGCCACAGAACAAAACAACACTCTGTGATACAAATGAGATCCATTGCACTGTGCTCTCAGTGTGTTGGATTGTAGACAACACACTAACACCAACACCACACGGCACATTTGGTATAGTGTGCTCAAAATGATAATATAAACAGTCTGATCACTATTCGTGAGCCTCTGCAATGAGAATATACCATGCATCGGACCACAGTAAACAGTCCTGTACAGTCAACCTCACTTATCTACACACATCCCTTCTGGATGAAAGTGCAGACAAAGTGAGGGAACTGGATAAATGAGGGAGCAGTAGTATAGTGTACAGTAGGATTATTGCAGATTTGTTCCACTCAAAAACTACTGCGAAAAGTGAGGGAATTGGACATCTGATGTACAGATAAGTGAGGTCTCACTGTATATGGAAATGTTAGTATATATATATATATATATATATTATATGTTAAAAAGATACAACAACAAGCAAACAAAACATGCCCAGAGGGCAAAGTGGATGAAAATTAACTAAAGAAAAGGTTTCCTGTGAATATGGCCGGATTGGGGAGAAAGTTGGAATATGAAATGTCAGATTACAGAGGCCCCTTTGTGTGCGCATCCGTACACTCCCCTCAGTGTTCCCTGCACAAACGTATGCACGTCACACCTCAGTTATACCACAGGCACTCTATACTACGTATAGGGTGTCCATGGTTATACCTGCCTCATGTGGGCCTCTGCACGAGGTCAAATCTACCACATTCATCTTGTAGACATGAGAAGAAACGCTAGCACATTTCAATACTGCAAGTTCTGGGATAGAATTACACATTCTGTTTGAGTCTTTGTCAACGTGATATGATCATTCTATGCGAGGTAATTCTGACATATTTGGAAGATATAGTAGGTGTGTTTAATTGGTTCACAGCGTCAGGTTAGCAAATGAATGCATACTGACTACAGAAGGATGACGCATACTGTGACTAATGCACATTCACCGCACACTTTATTCAAATAACCACACTAACAGATTCCCTTTCAGAACACACAGATACATTTCCTCGCAATCCCAGCGCGTCACTATTGCACAAGCTACATATGTACATAGCTGTATGTGAGGGAGTGCTGGACTGGAGGTATGCACACATGCAAGCAACGTCCTTAGCAACACAGACTGACACAGACCGACACACACGCACCCAACACGGCATCATGACAAATGCCTTAGGGCTTAGAGTAGACCACAAGATGAGATAATGCAGATAGACATGAGGTGAGACATAATGGGTTCTGGATTGAGTGTAATCTGTCAGTGGGATGAGGAGATATATGTAGACAAGTGTGCACGTATAAACACATACAAATACACACACACACACACACACATACACACACACACACACACACATACATACACACAAATGGAAACAGCAATTATAGTACATATGCACACAACAGACACACACACACACACACACACACACACACACACACACACACACACACACATGTACACACAAACACACACACACATACATACACACACACATACACACACACATACACACACACACACACACACACACACACATACACACACACACACATACACATACACACACACATACACACATACATACACACACACACACACACACACACACACACACACACACACACACACACACACAGTTCTACACAGCCGTACACAAGCAAGAATACTTCTGAATCATAGCACAAAATGAACTAATTCCAAGTGCGAAGGGCTACAGTATCAATACAACCAGTACCTCCATTTTGTGAAAATAGACCTTCACAGGTTAGGATAGATTGGTAATAATGTTCATTGCTACATTTCTGACATTAGTTTCAATCTTCTTTTTTCTTGC
>CAUJGJ010000082.1:1412500-1415000 GCA_963170055.1 Halisarca cf. caerulea
GCATATGTACTACATATGTACTTGTAAATTGAAGCCCTCCAATCCAGATCTCTGAATCACAGACACACAGCCCTGTACTATGGACTCATCCCACTGGAACCAATTTCGATCTTCACTATGCTGTGATATACTACAGGACCACTTCTTTCACTGAAATGAAGACATCTCGGTAATCGGGACAGTCCTTTATGGTCCCAAGGTGTCCGGGATACAGGTTTCCTCTGGATGGTGGCTGGAACTAGCTGTGTGCTGTTCTGATATCTGGAATACAGTGAAACCTCTGCAATAAGGACACCGTTGTGGCCATAGTAAACAGTCCTGTACAATGAAACCTCTGTAATAAGGACACCGTTGTGGCCATAGTAAACAGTCCTGTACAGTGAAACCTCTGTAATAAGGACACCGTTGTGGCCATAGTAAACAGTCCTGTACAGTGAAACCTCTGTAATAGGGACACCGTTGTGGCCATAGTAAACAGTCCTGTACAGTGAAGCCTCTGTAATAAGGACACCGTTGTGGCCATAGTAAACAGTCCTGTACAGTGAAACCTCTATAATAAGGGCACCATTGGGACCATAATAAGCTGTCCAGTATACAATAGAGGTGTCCTTATTTCAGAGGGTTTAAAAGTACACATGCCTATTGCGGCAGAGAAATAGGTAGTGCTCTGTTGAAGGAGATCACTGCAATTAGGAGGTGTCCTGTAGTGGTGGTTCACTGTGGTTATCACAGAAACTAGCTAAGGGCCTGTGTCGTGTGATTTCTTTCAGCCTGGAGCCTGAATTACATCATGTGTTTATGTCATAACTAACACGGAGACCATCAAACTGCGGTCATAGTTTTATTATTGAGCAGTTTGCGCCCTGGATTCAGTAGTTTTCAGACAGCAGATAGGTCACTTTCAAATGTATCCATCGAAACACGACTGCTTGCCTGTCGCCTAGGTCTGTCTAAATGTAAACCAATGACCTCTCTTCATGACTTGCACTGTGGAACCCTCCTATACATGGCAAACTCTCTTAATGTGGAATTTCTCTTAAGACAAAATATGTGTCAAGTCCAAGCTAGCTAGGGTGGAAGTCAGTATGAGTTTGAGTTCTGTTAAGATGAAATTCTCTTAAGATGGACATGTAAGGGTGTTCGCTCAAGTCCACCTCGTCTTAAGAGGGATCCACTGTATTTCCTTCAGAACTCCTGTTTTGGTATGATTGGGAGCATGCCTGTATTAGTACATTCATACATGTTGTGTCAAACCACAGTCGACAGTAATCCTTAAAAGATTACCAACAGATTTTGATTTTATCTCTCCATTTACGTACTTCCCCCAGAGGAAATTTTGCGATGCATCCAGAGAGCCTTGTTTGGAAATTCTGATCCCTTGACTGTGTGTGTCTAGTGATAAGTGTGTACAGTGCATGAACACCTAACCACTCACACAGGATGTTGACAACTGTTCTGTGTGCTAGACATCACTACCATTTCCTGATGGGTAGCCTTTGAAAGGCTTTGATCCTATCATTAGGCATGTGTAGTCGTGCATTGGAGCAGTGGAGCTTGCTTTGTACGTGTGTGTATTGGAGCAGTGGAGCTTGCTTTGCACGTGTGCATTGGAGCAGTGGAGCTTGCTTTGTACGTGTGTACATTGGAGCAGTGGAGCTTGCTTTGTGCATGTGTGCATTGGAGCAGTGGAGCTTGCTTTGCACGTGTGTGTATTGGAGCAGTGGAGCTTGCTTTGTGCATGTGTGCATTGGAGCAGTGGAGCTTGTTTAGTGCGTGTGTACATTGGAGCAGTGGAGCTTGCTTTGCACGTGTGTGCATTGGAGCAGTGGAGCTTGCTTTGTGCATGTGTGTATTGGAGCAGTGGAGCTTGCTTTGTGCATGTGTGTATTGGAGCAGTGGAGCTTGCTTTGTACGTGTGTACATTGGAGCAGTGGAGCTTGCTTTGTGCATGTGTACATTGGAGCAGTGGAGCTTGCTTTGCACGTGTGTGTATTGGAGCAGTGGAGCTTGCTTTGCACGTGTGTGCATTGGAGCAGTGGAGCTTGCTTTGTGCATGTGTGTATTGGAGCAGTGGAGCTTGCTTTGTGCATGTGTGTATTGGAGCAGTGGAGCTTGCTTTGTACGTGTGTACATTGGAGCAGTGGAGCTTGCTTTGTGCATGTGTACATTGGAGCAGTGGAGCTTGCTTTGCACGTGTGTGTATTGGAGCAGTGGAGCTTGCTTTGCACGTGTGTGCATTGGAGCAGTGGAGCTTGCTTTGTGCATGTGTGTATTGGAGCAGTGGAGCTTGCTTTGTGCATGTGTGTATTGGAGCAGTGGAGCTTGCTTTGTGCATGTGTGTATTGGAGCAGTGGAGCTTGCTTTGTGCATGTGTGTATTGGAGCAGTGGAGCTTGCTTTGTGCATGTGTGTATTGGAGCAGTGGAGCTTGCTTTGTGCATGTGTGTATTGGAGCAGTGGAGCTTGCTTTGTGCATGTGTGTATTGGAGCAGTGGAGCTTG
>CAUJGJ010000082.1:1432500-1452500 GCA_963170055.1 Halisarca cf. caerulea
CCATGCACCCTTCCCTTATTTTCATACAATATTTGTGCTTTGCCTACAAATCAATGTAGGCAAGGCACAGAAAGGAGAGGGGCAATAGCGAGGTATAGTGAGGTAGCAGGTGGGGCCTTACAGCTTTATTGAGGCTCCTTTGCGCCACTCAAGCAGGTTCTGAATACAGTACATACATAGATTAGTCTGTACTGTATTCAACAACACACCACATCATAGCAATGCACTAAGACCGCACACAAAAAAAATTGTACAATGAACCTTTTATGGATTGGAAGCCAGGTGTGGAAGTTTAGGTCAAGCACGTACGTACGTACGTACATATGGAATGACCCAAATGACCATCAAAAGAACAGGGATCATTGAGAAACACTGCAGAGCCTTCACTCTTCTCTCTAATGGCTTTTGTCAACAGAGGAAGTTTACAGTATACGTATTAATGAAAGGCTAAATGCAAGTAGGATTAAAACGGGATCTGTGAGAATAAAAACTGCAAAAATTGTGAAAATTGACTATCCACAAAGTTTCCTATCATGATAATTTGTACGGTAATTAGATTCATTATGTATATTGAAACATCATGTGACATCCAAAGCTGCAGCTGCACCTACATGACCATCTAGCAGCTGCACCTACATGACCATCTAGCAGCTACACCTATGTACATGACCATCTAGCAGCTGCCCCTACGTACATGACCATCTAGCAGCTACACCTATGTACATGACCATCTAGCAGCTGCACCTACGTACATGACCATCTAGCAGCTGCACCTACATGACCATCTAGCGGCTGCACCTACATGACCATCTAGCAGCTACACCTATGTACATGACCATCTAGCAGCTGCCCCTACGTACATGACCATCTAGCAGCTACACCTATGTACATGACCATCTAGCAGCTGCACCTACGTACATGACCATCTAGCAGCTGCACCTACGTACATGACCATCTAGCAGCTGCCCCTACGTACATGACCATCTAGCGGCTGTTTTATCAATTAAGGGAAAATGTCGGGTGTGCATGTGCTGCTGATGGTGCTACAACAAGTGAAACAAACACACACAGTGCAACCTCAATACACACACACACACACACACACACACACACACACACACACACACACACACACACACACACACACACACACACACACATACACACACCATCCTTATCGGCTCTTAGCTTCATAGAGACTACATCTGACCCAGATCCTGTCTCACTCATTGCCAGAGCTCCGACATGCTCTCCTGAAATGAGCTGCAAGAGCAGAGAAGAGATACACAAAGCCAGCTCACATGGACATATAAAGCACACATTGTGAAGATGTCTGGCAATCCAGTACAAAATTGGGACTAGTAGGTTTTGTGGCAGATATGAGGCACTGTATTGTACTGTAGTTGTTCATTCACTTAGTGAAACATGCGCACGTGTGTGTGTGTGTGTGTGTGTGTGTGTGTGTGTGCATGCATGTGCGTATGTATGTGTATGCATGAGTGCATGTCTCGGTCTACTCTCTCTCTCTTTCTCAAATAACGGAAGAACATTGACGAGTACTACGGCTAATTATTTACTTTCTTACATACGTATGTATGGTAAAACTTGCTTAGTACGTACCTCGAAGGGGACACAAAATCAGTACTTACGTATCATCAGAGGTATTCACTATCAGGGTTGGTACACGAGTAATAAACAGGGACAGAATGAGGAGTACTTACTATCCAGGAGTATGTACTAAACCAGGTACTTACTAACAGGGTGGTTTATGTACATGAGGTATACACAGGGACAGAATGAGGAGTACTTACTATCCAGGAGTATGTACTAAACCAGGTACTTACTAACAGGGTTGGTTTATGTACATGAGGTATACACAGGGACAGAATGAGGAGTGCTTACCATCCAGGAGTGTGTACTAAACCAGGTACTTACTATCAGGGTTGGTTTATGTACATGAGGTATACACAGGGGCAGAATGAGGAGTACTCACTATCCAGGAGTATGTACTAAACCAGGTACTTACTAACAGGGTGGTTTATGTACATGAGGTATACACAGGGACAGAATGAGGAGTACTTACTATCCAGGAGTATGTACTAAACCAGGTACTTACTAACAGGGTTGGTTTATGTACATGAGGTATACACAGGGACAGAATGAGAAGTACTTACTATCCAGGAGTATGTACTAAACCAGGTACCAACTATCAGGGTTGGTTTATGTACATGAGGTATACACAGGGACAGAATGAGAAGTACTTACTATCCAGGAGTATGTACTAAACCAGGTACTTACTACCAGGGTTGGTTTATGTACATGAGGTATACACAGGGACAGAATGAGAAGTACTTACTATCCAGGAGTATGTACTAAACCAGGTACCAACTATCAGGGTTGGTTTATGTACATGAGGTATACACAGGGACAGAGTGAGGAGTACTTACTATCCAGGAGTATGTAATAAACCAGGTACAGTGGAACCTCTTTTATCCGGTCGTCTGAGTTCCGGGCACCTCTGTCTACCGGGCAGCTATTTCGCAAAGAACAGCCATTTTATTATGTGATAATGACATCATTTTGCCTGTGGTGTGAAAATGGCTGTTCCAACTACAAAACAAACTACACTTCTTTCTTATTATACTACTTTGGCATGACACAAGAAACTCTATACATGCATGCTTTATTATATGACTTACATTATTATATTGTCTGAGGTATATTATTGTATATCTACGTGTATGTTTGGTTTAGATTTGAAGCAATGATGATCAAATTCTGAGTTACGGGCAATTTCTGAGTTACGGGCACCCCTCGGTCCCACACTGCCCGGATAATAGAGGTTCCACTGTACTTACGTACGTACATACTAAGCAAGTTCAAGTACGTACATCATTATGCTCACAGATGGGGTATTGTATTTACAGCACTTGACCTGTCGTGTCACAGTGAATCTGGTCCGATAACTTCCAGTGGAAGTTTCTTAGTACGTACAGTGAACCCTGTCTAAAAGACCATCTGTAAAGAAGGACCACCTGTCTATAAAGACCACCGTAGGCTGGCCCCTAAAACACTATTGCAATACATATGTTAATAGCAACCTGGCCATTAAGACCACCTGAGAAACAGGGACAGTACGTTCAAGGTAGTCCCTAGTGTGGTCTTAATTCACGGGTTCCACTGAACGTAGACAGTGTACACTGTACTCCTGGATGTTAACTACTCCTCATACTGTCCCTGCGTATACCTCATGTACATAAACCAACCCTGACAGTCAGTACGCATACCTCAGTCAGTGTGCATGCCTCGTGTACTAAACCAATCCTGATAGGAAGTACCTGGTTTAGTACATACTCCTGGATAGTAAGTACTCCTCATACTGTCCCTGTGCATGCTTCGTGTACTAAACCAACCCATACGCATGTACTACTAATAATAAGTACTGATGTTACGTCTCCTCCGAGGTACACATGAACGTACGGAGCAAGTTCAATTCACTGTATTTTGGTCCAATGTGTGAGTATCAATACTAAACTCTAACCCATCCTTAACACACCCTCTCAGTGATTTGAGTCTGTACTTGAGAAGTGCCACACCCAACCAAATCACTGTGGCAGGTGCACTTGGACTTCTAAAATTAGCACCACACCTGTGTTGAGCAGGAAGTCCTACAAATGTGATGGCTGTTGACTATAAACAGTGAAAATGGTGACATTCACTATCAGAACAGACTCAGTAGAGTTTCCTCATTCTACCAAGTAACGCTGCCAATTGTATATATGCTAAATGCTGCTGTGCGCAATGTTGCCAGCAACATTATGATAGCACATGATGCCGTGGGATGTTGCCAGGAACATTGTGCTAGCACATGATGCCGTGGGATGTTGCCAGCAACATTGTGATAGCACATGATGCCGTGGGATGTTGCCAGGAACATTGTGCTAGCACATGATGCCGTGGGATGTTGCCAGCAACATTGTGCTAACAACGTGTTGCCGTGGGATGTTGCCTAAATGTTACCTAGTGTACGCGTACGTATGCACATAGGAGTGTACAGGGGAAACTCATCACAAAGAACCTCTTACAGTGAATTTCTGCATAGTATAGTAAATAAAGTTCTGTGACCCAGTTAATACTCTGCTACAAAGTGTAACTGCTTATAGTAAATTACTGATATAATGAAGAATTTTCACGATCCCCTGGGATGAGTTATAATGGTTTCCACTGTACACACACTACAATACACAGTGGAATCTGCAGAAGTGGACGCTCCGAAATACAGACAGCCTCTCCACAAAGCACACAACTTGAAGTCTCAATAAAAGACTACTTCTTCCATATAGTTCCAATACATTTTTGAATCCTCATAGAGGACAACTTCCTAGGAAGGGATGAAAAGGGTCTCAGAGTCTCATGCTACCAAGCCTTCATACATACCTTGGGAAGATATTTCTTCTTCTGGTCTGCAGTAGCGTTCCTCACCAACTGGTTGATGCAGAGGTTGGATTGGTCTCCATAGCTGAGACCGACAGAGGCACTCGCCCGTGAGATTTCCTCCATTGCTATCACCTGCTCCATGTACCCCATTCCTGAACCACCAACTTCCTCTGCATGTGTGTGTGTGTGTGTGTGTGTGTGTGTGTGTGTGTGTGTTGTGTGTGTGTGTGTGTGTGTGTGTGTGTGTGTGTGTGTGTGTGTGTTGTGTTGTGTGTTGATATCGTGCACAAAAACATGGTCTACAATCACTAACATTCCGAGTACGTACATACGTATGTACAAAACCAGCACATAATACGCACACATACACACACAATTACACACACACATACACACACACACACACACATACACACACACACACATACTGTACACACACACACACATACAGTACACACACAAACACGCACGCACACACACACACACACACACACACACACACACACACACACACACACACACACACACACACACACACACACACACACACACACACACACACACATACACACACATACTGTACACACACACACACATACACACACAAACACGCACGCACATACACACACACACATACACACACACACACACACACACACACACACACACACACACACACACACACACACACATAACACACACACACACACACACACACACACACACACACACACACACACACACACACACACACACCAGGCGCAGTGATTCCTAGCAGTCCCATGTCTCCAAGCTTCCTCCAAAATTCCCTCATTTGAGGAAAATCATTAGTTTTGTCAATTTCATCTGCCAGCGGTGCCAGCTCTTTATCAGCAAAACTACGTATTGACTGCCTCAACTGCAGGGGGGGGGGTAAGGGGGAGGGGGACGAAGAAATGAAATAGGACCAGCTACGTACGTACATATGTATGTACAAATCATATACAAGTACGTACAAATCATATGTACTTTAATATTCAAGAGGTAAAACTCTTATTGCGGATCTTGCATTTTAGCGATTTTCAGGTTTGTATGTACATACGTATATTTGCAGATGGCCATTGAGCAAGAGTCAGATCTAAGTTTTTGCATGTGCAAAGTTTGCTGGTGGCTTCCTATCCGCAAAAACTGCACATTCGTATAAAACCACACAAAAATTACAGCACACATCTGATACCTGGTTTATTCAACAGCTGGTTTATCCAACAGCTGGTCTATCCAACACCTGGTTTGTCCGACACCTGGTTTATCTAACAGCTGGTTTATCCAACACCTGGTTTATCTAACACTTGGTTTATCCCACACATTTCTCGAGCAACAGATGTGGTCGAATGAACTAGGGCCAACTGCACATACATACGTATGTACCTGATACGTACGTACTAGGCCTGGTCTATGTCAATACACAGGAACTGAATGGTTACATACTCTGCACAACGAGGCACCAAAGCACAGTGTTAGAAATAATGGTCAGCATTCAGACATTGTCCGACCATGTTGGGATTTCGTCCAACCCAAAATAGTTTGGGTCAGACATTTGGCTGAGCACTACCTAACATCTCATTTCACATGAACATGATGACGTTACCAACTCATCTGTACTGAGAGTGTATACGTATGTATGTATAGACTATCTATGTTTTTACACAGTATGTTGCACTACCGGACATCTCATTACACATGCAGATGGAGATGCTAGCAATCACTTGTACTGAGAGTGTCTATGTAATACGTAGTTGTGCCTCACTTAGGCATGGTACATGGGAATAGACATTTGCTTTGTAGACCACGAGGGAGAAGTCCGAGGGGACTACACAAGCCAGTGTTCTCCCCAGGTACGTATCTTAAGGCATGTCGGGCTGACATGCCTTCTTTTCTTCCTAGTTTCTACAGAAGTGTACATCTGTGGGCCTTTTTACAGAAGTGTACATCTGTGGGCCGTTTTACAGAAGTGTACATCTATGGGCCTTTTTACAGAAGTGTACATCTATGGGCCTTTTTACAGAAGTATACATCTATGGGCCGTTTTACAGAAGTGTACATCTATGGGCCATTTTACAGAAGTGTACATCTGTGGGCCCTTTTACAGAAGTGTACATCTGTGGGCCTTTTGGGTATTTTTAGGAGAGCAAATCATGTAAATGCCCAAACTTAAACTGCAAAATAACCTCCGGGAATATTCTTTATTTTAATGTGATGACATCACGATAACGTTCGTGCGACAACAGGTGGTTTCGTGCTCGATTGGCGTTGTAAGGCATTAAAACAGGAAACAGAACTCGTGAATCTGCTGGAACAAGAAGTATACATTGATTTAGGTGGACAAGCAACTCCTAGCTTACCCACCAGTCACCTAAAGGACGATACATACATACATACATACATATACGTATATATATGTATATATATATATATATATATATATATATATATATATATAATATGTATGCTCAAAAGTGGCATGAACTTCAACATGCCTTAAAATACTTCTGGAGAGAACACTAGCAAGCGTCTGTTTCCCCTGTAAATGGGCAGCGCTTTTGAAGTGAACGGAAAATGCCCACACATGGTGATACAAGTACGTACGTACGCTATCATTGTAATCATTGCAAGTGGTACGCTGCACATGTGCAAGTGGTACGCTGCACATGTGCAAGTGGTACGCTGCACATGTATACTTCTCCAAAACCAACTTTATGTCCGAGCAAAGCTGAAATTGTCCAAGCCAGAATGATAGTGCTAGGACACTCACCCACCCACCATTTGCTCCTTATTTTTAACACTGAAAGCAGGTACACACACATCAAGCAAACTGTATTGCACTGTACACAAATGATGGTCTACGTACATGACAACACGTCATGTTGTGGGGGCGATTGAAAGTTGGGTGGATCACAGAGCCCTGCTACTCTGATGTAGCCCAGGTCAAGGTCTTGTCAATCACCCACCCAGCCAAAACACATTCACACATCATGCCTTGCCAATTAATATGTATGTAGTTATCAATTATCACATTTAGCACTTGTTTTGCTTCACCATGACACACAATATAGGGTATAGGTGCTGCCTTGCATCACACCACTCAAGAAGGCAGCAGCTGGCTACCACTCAAGAAGGCAGCAGCTGGCTACCACTCAAGAAGGCAGCAGCTGGCTGCCACTCAAGAAGGCAGCAGCTGGCTACCACTCAAGAAGGCAGCAGCTGGCTACCACTCCAGAAGGCAGCAGTTGGCTACCACTCAAGAAGGCAGCAGCTGGCTACCACTCCAGAAGGCAGCAGCTGGCTACCACTCCAGAAGGCAGCAGCTGGCTACCACTCAAGAAGGCAGCAGCTGGCTACCACTCAAGAAGGCAGCAGCTGGCTACCACTCAAGAAGGCAGCAGCTGGCTACCACTCAAGAAGGCAGCAGCTGGCTACCACTCAAGAAGGCAGCAGCTGGCTGCCGAAATATTTGGCAAAATAATCTCATTTCGGTTAGTGACTTCCAGTAAGACTACTAACTACAGTACAAATACTGTTTAGTATCCTGCCATGGTATGCTACAGCAAAATGAAGTGCAAACTAATTGGTCAATTAAATGCAACTGCTGTAGCACACAAAGGCAGGTACAACTATTACTAGTTTTTCATTCAGTGAGCGGATTATGGATGGAGCCCATTAGTCTGCAGGATGAAAATTAGTTATACCACATCTACGTATATACATACATATGTACGTAGGTAGGTAGGTAGGTAGGTAGGTAGGTTGGTAGATGGGTAGGTAGGTGGGTAGGTAGGTGGGTAGGTAGGTAGGTAGGTAGGTAGGTAGGTAGGTACGTAGGTAGGTGGGTAGGTAGGTAGGTAGGTAGGTAGGTAGGTAGGTAGGTAGGTGGGTAGGTAGGTAGGTAGGTAGGTAGGTAGGTGGGTAGGTGGGTAGGTAGGCGGGTAGGTAGGTTGGTAGGTGGGTAGGTAGGTAGGTTAGTGGGCAGGTGGGTGGGTAGGTGGGTGGGTGAGTTGGTGGGTGGGTAGGTGGGTATGTAGGTATGTAGGTAGGTCGGTGGGTAGGTAGGTAGGTAGGTGGGTAGGTGGGTGGGTAGGTACACGTAGGTAGGTAGGTAGGTAGGTGGGTAGGTGGGTGGGTAGGTAGGTAGGTAGGTGGTGGGTGGGTAGGTGGGTAAGTGGGTAGGTACATAGGTAGGTAGGTAGGTATCCTGCAGCAGAAATACGGAGTAGATCAACAAAGGGTAAATGTACAGAGGAAATGTGCTAAAAAATGTCTTCCAGGGGCATTTTTGCTTAATAGAACAATTTATGTGACTTTATGAAAGTTCTATTTGAAATTATCTCAGGTTGTAGTGACTTTCTGATATACAGAAGAATTTCTACGTATGTCTCTCAGGAGTTGACAATATACATATTTGAACAACAGCTGCTACGTATGTACACACGAACAATGAATTTGGTTTTTAAGTACCTGATTTAGTACATACTTCTCATTCTGCCACCTCCTGCACATACAGTACACAGATATGTGTCTACCTCTGAAAAGAAGTACTGATTTGTCTTTCCTTTGAGGTAGTGTATACGCTTTAATTTTTACGTGTTCTTAAATTCTTGGTTTTGTGGATTTGAAGCCATCTGTGCAAGTTAACACTTCGAAAAATTTGGATCGAGCTCTAGTGCAATGGATAAACATGGCCGTCCACAAATATAAAATGTGAAATCGCTGAAATCTAAGAGCTGCAAACATTTTGCCCCATGAAAATTAAAGCACATACCTGCCTAATCTGGCACCTCCATATAAACAGCATTCGTCTAAACCGGCCAAAATTCTTTGGCACCCACCATTAATTTTACCATACAAACTGCCCTCTATAATCCAGCAACCTGCTAACCAAGCACTTTATTTTTACTTCCCAATGGGTGCTGGATTATACAGGTTCCACTGTACAGTACTTATTAAGCAAGTTCTACTGTAGCTTGAGTTCGAGGCGTTTTCACTAGCATTCAAACCACCAAGTTTGTACTTACGTACAAAGCTACGTACGTACGTGCACACAGTGCAGGCTCCCATTGAACATACGTACATACGTGTACACAGTGCAGGCCCCCATTGAACATACGTACATACATACAACTTGTGAAGACTGTGCCTGGCTGTTACAGTTGTTGACCTTACAGGGTTGTTTCGTCATATGCTGTCATTCTCTTATAACATGTGACTGCAGTAGAATTGATGTACCGTGACCCGTTGTACACACCTCCTTTGGATCAATATCATATTGAATCATACAGATCATATAGTGAACGTGCGATTCGAGTTTAAAAAACTTGTGGGTCGCCTACGGCCCTGGAAACTCGAATCGCTTGGAAATCGTCGTTATTGAATAAAATAATACTTCGAAGAACTCTTCTGGTCGAAAAGACTCTTCGCTGATAAAATCAGGAGCAAACAAATGAATTTCACCGAAATATAGCCGAAAGATTACGTACCGACTTTGCGTCCGCCATGTTGTTGACATATATATATATATATATATACGTATATATTGACATCGTTACGGACGTTCCGGACACTTCCGGTGAAAGTAAAAACAATATAGGCCGCCCACAAAAAAATAATATATAAAAAATTAGTCATAATATAAGCTATGCAAAGAGCAGTTCATTTACTAAAATAGAATTACATGTTCAGTAAATCAATAGAAAATAATAGTAATCTTGAGAACTCTGATAGTGAGTCTGCAATGCGCACAGATGGGGGGATAGAACGCCACAAGGACACCCCACAAAAACTGAAATTGTGTTGGCCAAAGGAAGACTTAACACAGGGCAAGGCAGCCTGAGTCTTGTTTTGGGTGTTGTAGATGTGAGAAGGGCAGTGGAAAAGAGAAGATGAGTATGAGGGAGCAAGAGAGTTTTGATATTTGTACATAAGTTGGGCAGGAAGGATTTTTCTGCGAGAGTGGAAAGAAGTGATGCCAATTTCATCCCACAAAGTGGAAGTTGAGTGAAGGCGAGGGCAATGTAGAGCCAACCGACAGCCTGTATCAGACTTCTATTAGTGTCACATGCTGAATTTGTGACTTGGCAAAAATGGGCTGCTCTCCCTTTCATAGTTAACTAAAGTCTTTTTGATAGATATACGTATATGTATCTTACTAACAAGAATTTTCCTTCTTGGCCATGGATTATAATTGTACAAATTATCATCTTAGATCACAAAGTAAACTATTCTAATTCATAATATCATCATCTCAAGTATTCCTAGTGTGCACACATCCTGCGACCGTGGACGTTTGTAGTATCTACACTGTGACTGGTCATAGCCCGAGACACACTATAACATAGTGAGACACAGATAATATAATACCTGAATTTGAGTCTCTGTTAATCCACATATCATGTCATCCACAGGTACACAATCTGAATAAGTTCTTCTCGCTAAATATGCGGCAGAAGATCGCTGGACGTCCAAGGAACAGCGCCTGAGAATGCCTCGAAACAAAGTCGTCGTGGCTGCCATTTTTGGTCACGTGCCAGTAGTCAACACTTGAATCCAAGGTCACGCGTCAGTCTCGCGGATCTGTGTGTTGATAGGCGTTCATGGCCCAGCAGAATCAGTTCATCTAATTTGGTGGCTACACTGAAGACCCTGCACTGATGTGAAGCACATGCAAGTGAAGCCTCAGACATAGGTTCACCCCCAAGCCTCCTCCTCTGTTCCCAATGCACTGACAAAACCCACCAGGCCAGGTGGCAAACAGTATCTCCTGCACCTACTTTCTATAATTCAGGCAAAAGGTCCTGGGAGCAATTGCAAGTAGAGAGTGTCTAGAAGGGAGATTTGGTGTACTAGCTGCTTTAAAAGACATGCAGGTTAATTCGAGTCCCGTGGACCTACTCTAGTGGCACAGTGTTCAACTGAGAACAAGAAGCATCTGGTCCCCACGTGTTGCTAATTGGCAGGGCATGGAAAGGCAGCAGATTGATCGATCGACAAGTGGTATGAGTTCAAGGACATGTATTCAGAGTCTACTCCACAATGAACATTCTCCGATCCTGTGGTGAGATGAGTACCTCAATTCACTTTCAGTCATCCATCCACTGAGATCTATCTGTACATAATATAATATTATTATAATAAAAAGCAACGGAATGGATTATGATAGCTTCTTAACGGAATCTGCATGGTCCACTGATCCTGATGGCTGAGAAGTAGCCAGAGAAATCTGAAAACTGTGGTACTATATTGTCCTATATGTCTTTCACATGTCAAGTAGTATCATGAAAATGTATACTGGAAGTGGTTGGCCGAAGTGAGAGTTTAGCAGAAGCACGTTTGGTCCGGTCTAAAATGGGGGGGGGGGGGGGGGGGGGGATTATTCTGTGTCATCACGTCCCAGCATATGACCCATTACCATAACGGGGTACGGTTCATAATTTAATTACTCTTAACAGACAATGTCAGCCATTAGCCAGAGGCTACTCCTATTGTCCCACTATCCTGACCGTCCATATACACCTGGTTCATCAAATTTGTATCATTGACCAAATTAAAATAGTTTGGTTTTTGCAGTAGGTCATCTTTCGGTCAGCTGCGTGCATGGGGGCTATAAGGGGTCCATTCAATATGTAACAGTGAATATGCACCTATAATCAACACCTCTGTAATCCATCATTCTCTCAATATCTAACTGTCTCGTGAAGTACAGTCACCATAATACAAATTTAAGAATATCACGGTAAGAGACGCTACATGCATAATCCAATTAACAACTTCGTAATCCGTTGCTACGTTGCCCTCCCCTTTATAATTATATATGCATAAAGTGATTTGTTTAAAGGTTACTAAAAGTTAATTAAACTTTGTTTCCGACCAATGAATGACGTCATATATAGGGAGGAAGGGGGCGCGCCATGCTCCGCCAGATCCCTAAAACCATAGATGCTAAAACCGAGCCTAAAACATGGCTAGGCCGTAGTGGAGTAACCCGTGCAGACTACGTCTGGACTGGATATAGTGAGCATTCGTAACTTGTAGAACCGATTATAAGAAAAATGGGAGTTTTTTCCAATCTTAGCCGGCGTTTCAGGCCGAGGTGTTTGGCTGTTGCAGCCGTTTTGTTGGTCATTCCCATTCTAATCATCTCCATGGCCGATCGATATCGTGGAGTCGTTACGATATACAGTATGGAGCAGGCAAGTCAGGAATTTCAGCAACCGCCTGAGACCCTTGGAAGAGCCGTACCCGAAAATATCACAGATCAAGATGTGAAGTCATTCGACTTCAAGGGTGAGACGACTGCCTCCTTGGAAACGAAAGAATCGTCGACGAGGAAGATATACGACTCAGATGGCGCTATCAGCTCCGATTCGAAAGCCAAGGCCGGATTGGTGACCAGTGCCTCAGTTTCCAAAGAAAACACTCATGATTCTGCAATTGACCAAGCCGCCCATACTACCTCCTCTCTACAGACTTCCAGTAGTCCGTCCGCACATAGTGTAGCAAAAGATCCTACTGAAGCCATTACTCCTTTCTCCAGCGGTGAAGCGAGTAACTCAGCTACAAAACACAGACTGATTGTAGTACCAAATTCAATCGTATCAGATGCAGCAGCTACATCAGCACCTAAGACTTATGGCACACCTTGGCCAACTGACAATTTTTGTCATAAATTTCTTGTTGATACGTACAGTACTCCTGTTCCTGTGTGCACAGATGGATCGGAGAGAGTGGTGTGTAATAAATCACCATACTACAAAATGGCTTCGTGTACCATCAGAAATGTGGCACTGGTACCAGGTAACCAGCTTCAAGATGGAAACATTTGGCTTCAGAGTGATTCAAATCCAAACGGTTTGGATTCAAACTGTGATCAAATCCAATCAAACCATTTGCTTAGTCAACTTGAAAAGGGCGACTTCGTAGGTGGTATAATTAACAATGTGGCTCATGTTAATAGGAACTCAACAAAGGCTTGTGATGTGACATTCAAAGGAACTGCTTTTATTCATCAGGGAGACGCAGTACATATCTACTTTAAGTTTCTGGCTTGGTACAACCTCTACAAATTGATTGAGGACAATGGTGGAAATGCTTCCAAAGTGATGCGTATTGGCGTAGACAAAACGGGAAAGAATAGTTTCCTTTTTGGTGATGTTGAAAAGCGTATTTTCCCAAATGCTGTTCAAATGGTCGACATGGAGAAACCAAAAGCAGTCCACTGTTTTGAAAAAGTGGTTCTTTCTCCCAATGCTTTCATGGATGTTTTGTTTCGCTGTAAAATGAGTACAGCACTTGCCCGTCAATGTTACAAGTGTAATGGGAGAGATGTGGGTGATACCAGCTTTCTACGATTTAGGCAAAAGGTCCTCAGTGCATGTAATTTAAAAGATGACGATGGTATCCGTAAAGATAACATATCCACACCAAGGCAGATCACTGTCATCCTGCGAAAGCCGTATCTCCGGTACTATAAGGACAAGATGGACCTGCACCGTATTCTTGTCAATGCTGAGGAACTTATAGGAAAGTTAAATTCCTCTTTCCCGAGCGCCACAATTGTTCCAGCATTTATGGAACAATTTTCTCTCTGTGAGCAGGTTAGATTGGCTCACACATCTGATGTGTTGATAGGGGTACATGGAGCAGGACTAGTTCACCTTTGGTGGCTACAAGACCACGCACTGATGTTCGAACTTATTCCAAGGACTCAAGTTGGCAACCCGACGTTCAAAATGCTGTCAACCATTACTGGTAGAAATTACCATGGTTACCTGATACGTAAAAGCACTGGGGACATGAAAATCAATGTTGATGTCAATCGAGTGATCAAGGAGCTCACGGAAGTTTACAAGAAAATTGTAACACGGTCAGAATGATCCAATATAATGGTGATCACATTTAGTTTTTTATTGGACGGTGGTTGTAAGTACTCATGTATGGGGATTTTTACTAATGTATGAATCTATTTTTTTATTGAATACTGTGAATGTAGTATTTATTGTCATGGCTATTTTAGTTTATATGAACTGTACAAGTATCCAGTCGAGATGAAATATAGGGCATATACCCACAAAATTGTCTCTCATGATCAGAAGTTCTTCTTATCAGAGTATAGTAAAACAGTACTACAGGAAACCAATTATACATGCATGCATGCAGGGCTTGGAATGAAATTTGTCCGAGTGTTCTTATCAAATTTTGCTCTTATCACGGCATAGATAATAATGTCAACGAAAGGGGCGTTTATAGAATGCAGGTAAAATGGCCGCGGCAACTCGTGCACGTGTCTTGTTTTGTTGACTAGTGTGTACATCGCAGAGCTCGATACATGTATCAATGAGGCCCAGTTTGACGCGAAAAGTGAGAAGGAAGAGTAGCATATTGTTGGCTTTAGCGGCAATTACCTTGGTTGTAGTCATCTGGTGGGCGAGTGGATGGAGTAATGCTGCGGCGACAGATAGCCACCAGTTTCCAGGAGGTGATGGAAGCCCCGCTCAGGTATATGATGAATCAAAGCATGCTTCTGTTAGTCTAGACTGGCCACCCGGTAGTTTTTGTAGCAAGTTTCTTGTAGACACTTTTAGCGACGATTTACAAATTTGCAAAGACGGCTCGGATAGGATTATTTGTAACGGATCTCCGTATACCTTAATGGCTACGTGTACTCTACTCCGTGCTGCTCTCATTCCACAAAGTGCATACTTCTCGGACCAGTTCAATGACGGTGGTATCTGGCTGCAGCATGAGACGACAGACAAAGAGAGAGTGTTGCAGTGTTCAGATGTGGACTATACCGCTCTGATGAACCACGTTGAGAGGGGAGACTACATGGAGAGGGTCACCAAGGAGGCCGGTCTGTCTCGACGCAGAGGTAGTTGTGATGTCACTGCTCCAGGTACTTCATATGTATATGTGGGTTTTGCATCGCACATTTACTTCAAGTTCATTGTATGGTACAATCTTTTTAAAAGCATCCATGACAACGGAGGGGGGAATCCCTTAGTCATGCGTCTGTCAAAAGGCAAAACACCGTTTACGTTTCCGGAGATGGAAAAGGCACTGTTTCCGAATGCAGTACCCATAGAGGACATCGAGAAGGGAGAGTCGGTGCACTGCTTTGAAAGACTGGTTTTTGTCCCGTGGACCTACTCTAGTGTGTTATTCCAATGCAAGAACAAGAAGCGTCTGGTCCCCAAGTGCAGTCAGTGTAATGGCACTGGATTGATCGATACAAGTTTTATGAAATTTCGCCAGAAAGTTTTAAATGTTTGTGATTTGCAAGATACTGAGAGCAGTGATATTACTTCCCCTACACCCGGTAACATTGTTGTAATCTTGAGAAAACCATACCACCGTTTCATAGGAGACAGTGACAAAGCATTCTCTCGTGTTCTGGTCAATTCAAAGGAGTTGATCGAGAAGCTCAGTTCCTCTTTTCCATCATCTCACGTCATCCCTGCCTACATGGAACAGTTTTCTGTCTGTGAACAGGTAAAAATGGCTCACACAGCTGATGTGATTATAGGCGTACATGGCGCAGGACTAGTTCACCTCTGGTGGCTACAAAAACATGCGCTCATGTTTGAGATTACCCCCACTTCACAGCTGGGGAATCCAACTTTTAAGATGTTGTCGACGCTAACTGGTCGTAGGTACCATGGGTACAAAGTGGATTCGTTCGGAGACAAAGTAGTGAAACTGCCTGATGTTGACGGACTGATTAGAACGTTGAAGGAGGTGTACCAATCACATCATTAAGTGGTATTTTGTTTGTTTATAAAATATTATATACTGCTTTTCAATGAATTCATTACTGCTTGATACCTATATAGGCTTCTACCATATATTGTGGTCATTTTCTGCATGGCATGGGGGCATGCAGGTACTGTGTCTTATATGCAGCACGTGTGTTTCCTCGCTCACTAGCTGCATGGCATGGGGGCATGCAGGTACTGTGTACTTATATGCAGCTTGCGTGTTTCCTCGCACACTAGCTGCATGGCATCTATCATACATTCATTAGCGTGCGTGTGACAGTGTGTGTATATGTACATATGTTTGTAAGTCGTGATCGATTGATTCAGTATGTTTAGATTGCTTATATACTGTGTACACACCCGGGAACAACACCTTCCATTAATTTTGGTACAGTGCAATTCCATTATGAAATATTCAGGCTATAGAGGATCCACAAATTTGCAAGCCCATCAAGAAGATCAAAGGAATGATCAAAATTATAGGATCTGTTTCGTGTTTGTACAAATAAAACAAACTTAAAAATAACCATGTAGCTGTTAATTGCTATTACGACTATTATATCTCTTGGGGCTGGCTAGTTTGTTGATCCTAGCAATAGGGTGTAGAATATTTCATAGTATTACATATTACATAACAGAATTCGAAGGTGTTGTAATTATTGCGTAGATCATGATCATGATGTATCAGGCTGCACTTCCAGTGAAATGTCTGTACATACGATATACGTCCGATTGCACATAACCTTACTATTTCAATATTCTCACTATCATCTGGCCAACTTCTATATAGGGAACAGTCAGTGACTTATGCACTACCTACTTCGCCAATGCACATTGGCAGCATGTCGGATCACATGTACTACAGTATGTCTGTTCCAGCCATGCACAAGTGCAGCAGTTTTAGTCCATGCAGGTTAGCCATACTAATCCCTATCCCACCTTACTCCAACACCTCAACTGGTTAGAGTTATACACATTTGTGACTCAGCCACGTACTACCTGGCCGGCCCCTTCACCCAACAAATTTGCTGTGACAGTCCAAATACAGCGAACCCTCCCCAATCCAACACTCAACGGTTGGTGCTTAGAAAATACGACATGCTATAACATCCATACCCAACCACCCACCAACCCACATCCACACACACACACACACACACACACACACACACACACACACACACACACACACACACACACACACACACACAGCTATGGTTTCACTTAGGCCTGACGTAGTCTGGCGTGGCCAGATTGAATTCCTCCATTTGCAGGCCACGTCAGACTAGCTTGACGAAAGGTCCACAAAGACAATCTTCAAGTTACTTTATAAGCTCTAGTCTGCTCAGGTACAAATTAGATATGTTTTTGATCTTGTATAAGCATATGTCAGAACTGTATATCTTGTTACGCCAAAAATCAGGGGTTGTAATAGTGCTTTGATACAAGCCATTAAAGAAAGAAATTCTGTGCTTCAATAACGTCCGCCATTTTGTTGTGATGTCCAAATCGGACATAACCTACCTGCATAATTTTTCCATGCACCTCATCATCCGATAAGTGGACTGTGGGTGTATGTGTCAGATTGTCAAGAAGTGAATGAATTTGTTGATTATATATTTTCAGGCAATTTATAAACATGCATCAGCAACAATAGTCTTGCACTAGATGATGGGACGGGCATGCAACATTCACCTTTATCCCTAGGCTGGTAAGTTCCTTAAAATGTCTGAATGTGCAGTTCATGACACATTATACTGCAATAAATTAATGATTCAGAACCAAGAGATGCAGATATTGTATAGCTATATATATGCTCAGCACAACTTGCAGTCAAAACATGTTTACTGAGTTCAAACCCTACCAGACTGAGTAGCCTAGGGCAAATAATATACAGCTTTGAATTCCAAAACCATATTATAATATAATTGTACGTAATACATGTACTTCACTCTGCACGTGGAACACCCATCCAATGTGTGACTGTCATATACTATATATATCATACTAAATGAAAAGATTGCAAGTTTCATATGTAACAGCTTATACAGCTGTGCAATTGATATTTCTGGTCATGATTACATGCCTACAGACTTCAAACACTGTCACAACCGTTAGACTCATGCCTACAGGTTCAATGTGACAAACCTACTTAAGGACACCTCCATATACAGAACAGCTTATACTATGGTCCCAATGTTGTCCATATTATTGACTCTGAGGTTTCACTGTATTATATACATATATAATACAATATATCAAAGATTGTCAATCACCAAAAGCCATTGAAACAAGATATAGGGTTGTCGCTGCATGTGACTGGACAGGCATGAGCGGATAGATTAACATGCATACATATATAGGGCTATATATAGGCATTGGGATAGACTTGCATATAAGGGTATGTACACATTGATGGGCATAGGGGTAGACATGCATGTACAGGGCGCCGCATGGATCCTGGCATGGGGTTAGGCATATTATATGGGGCTAGAAGGGCACAGGGATATAGACATACACAGGGGTAGTGGGCATAGAGCTAGACAGAATTTGCACTTAAGGTTGGACTGGGTACAGTGTGTAAATTCCTAAATCCCGCAGCAAAAATGCGGGACAAAGGAATTGGTGCACTGCACCCATGCCAGCCTATAGTCTGGCACAACCAGACCCATTCTCGCCATGACAGATGCCACCAGGAAGACTTCTTGCATTTGGTGACGTCAGTCACAGCAAGAATGGGTCTGGCTGTACGTCAGCTGCAGGCTATAGTCCCCCCACCTCTAGATCTGCATGTCTAGCTCTATTCAAAACAGTTGATCATGATTTAAAAGTCACATGAGCATAACATTGACTGTATAGTCAATTGTAATCAGCATTCTGCAGCAGCTGCAAGTGCAATGTACCCTAGTGTACCATACATGTGTACAAGGGTTATAATTAGAATGTAATATTCAATTATTAATTAACAAAATGATGCATACATAATATTCATGCGGAAATTTCCATTTCTGTAGCTTGAAACAGCTATAATAATATAGATAATAATGCTGAATTATATATAACATTGTAAAAATCCTTATGTACACATGCATATGCAAACGGTATATGTATGGAGCCCAAAATCAATTTACGGTACATATGCAGTTAGTGCATATAAAGAGTACACAACTGCATGCTGAGTAGCAGATACTGTAAGGTTTGCATTATAAAGGGTACGTATTATAATCAGTTCAAAAATGTGTTGTGTCAGCAATTATGGATGCTGCGAAGACTCACACAACAGCTCATCATAGCAGGGCATGCACGTGCAGGATTCATTGAATCACATGTGTGGTGGACGACATTAGCGGTGTATACAAGAGGCACTAACCAACATCTAACTGCACTATACCTAATTAAGTTGAATGTATTCATAGATGACCACATCAAATACAATGCCAAGTTGTATATATAGGAGTATTACCTTTAGTAAACAACTTTAGTTCAAATTATAACGTACTGTCCTTTAGAGCAATTGACATCTCATCAGATCGAAGAAAAAGGTGTTCAGAAATGAACTTTTTGCTACTCTGCATGATTGTTACTTGCCAGCTGAGTTTCATTGCTCCACAAAACGCCACTGAATGTGTGGAGAATCCAACAGGAGAGGTTAGCTTGAATGTAGCAGTTCGAGGTATCCCTGGTCCAGAAGGTCCCCAGGGACATAAAGGAGATGTTGGCCCAAAGGGGAAAGTGGGCCCAAAGGGAAATCATGGGCAGCAAGGCCCAAAAGGTGATCGC
>CAUJGJ010000082.1:1465000-1470000 GCA_963170055.1 Halisarca cf. caerulea
CGAGTGAAATACCGTTAAACTATATATAGGACCTGGTATATATGGTACACACTTTTCATGAAACATGCATATAGCTCTTGGCCCACATGCTCAAGCGTTCTTTGTTGAATCTGTAAGTTCACAGAATGTTGCATGATCGGGAGCTTTGGTTTGGCGGCTCAATTTCTGGAATACTCGTAGGCACGTTATCAGCAACAGAACCACCGTTTCCAACAGAATCCTGAACTCGCTCCCTATGCAATGAAGTACTGTTGTGGTTGTCCATTAGGGAAGTGACACGTCGATGCAAACCTTTCTTATAAATAAGTCCAAGTTTTCCACCTTTGGATATTTCCTTTAAAATATCTTCTTTCAGTCTTGTCTGTTCCTTAACTATTGCCACAAGCTGAGAGAATGCATCTGCAACTTGATCAGGACTGTCTTCCAAACCTTCTAGATAGTCGACGAGGATTCCTACAGGATCAGGGGGGGATGTATCGTCTCCTTGTTCTTCATCAGAAGGTTGGACCCTGTATGTTTCAAGACGCTGAGTGAGTTCTTGGGTGCGTGCAGTTTGATGTTGAGTTTGTCTTTTGACTTCCGTGAGTTCTGCATCCATACTTTCTAAATTTCTTTTTAGCTGTTTGTTTTCTACTTCTCCTTTCATCAGCTTTTCTTCTGTCTTTTCTTGTAATATACAATAATTTTGGTGCAACTCCCATGCATTTCGGGCCATCTCAAGTAAGGGATGATTAATTACAGCTCCCACGTCTTCTCGTACAGCTTCAATAGCACCATAAATCTCTCTTAGCTTGGACTTATAGTATACTTCATCTCCTGCTTGTGTTAAAGACTCTACGATCACAAACCTCTTTGTTGTCAAGTCCAGCATCTTTGCTAGTACAGGGCAATTCTGGGAAAAGGATTCTTCCTTGATCAACTGGTGGAAACCACCATAGCGACTAGGCTCATCAAGACCAACACGACATCCATGAGTGAACAAAAGAATGCAATGCTTCCAGAGATGCAACCTCTCAATAAATTGCATGAGAAGCTCTTCTTCTTTGGATATGCGATCACCAGCCTTTAAGGTCACGCAAATTGCATCAATGCCATCTCGGGCATACATTAAGGCTTTGGCAAATTCCTTCAGAACCATATCGCCATCCTTAGTTAGTCTGGCGTTGCCGACCCGATTCTCGCTCGGCCTTTCTCGGGGACTATGGTGGCCCAGAAGTATGGTGGCCCATAAGTACACCGGACTGCGCGTTCCGGATCCCGGAGTCCGGATTCCGAACTCCGAGTTCCGGACTCCGAACTCCGAGATCCGGATTCCGAACTCCGGGATCCGAATTACGAAGTCCGAGCGCCGGTTTCCAAACTCCGTTACATTTGCTGTAAAATGGTCTTTTTCTGAATTATAGCGCAGAAAAAACTACCGTAGCAAAATGGGAAGTGACACTCAGGTGTTTTTGTCGATTCGAACACTGAATTCATGGTACTTTCTGGTGTTTTATGCTAAGTTTAGATTTCGTCCGCCATACTACCGGGCATGCAATATGGCGTTTCGCACAGTGGCTCGTGCTTTGTGCATCATGGACGAAATACTTGTAGAATCTCTCTAAAGTTGCAGGGCATACAAGGATATATTGAGCAGACTTGAGCATGATTATAGTTTGAAACGAGGTTCGTCCATCTTACATCTAGAATTATAGTCTGTGCCAGTCTGAACAGAACATGCGACGATAATAATAATCGATCAGCATTCAAGGAACACGTTCATTCTCTCACAGTATATCCTCAGTATTTAGATGATGACTTACTACAAGGCTGAATGTATGCATGGGGTTCTAGTGCATGGTTTTGTAATAGGGAATCTTGCATTCGAGGAAATTTGACACCCCCTCCATGCATTATCTATTAGACTGAACCCTGACCCTAAAAAGCTAATTGTATGGAGGGATGCCAGATTCCCTAGAACATCGGAATTGCGGATACCACTTTTTGTGACGTCACTCTTAAGTAATTATTATGGTGACCCAAAGATGTGTGCAATAGCGATAGTCTACCCTGTGTCCTAGGCCTGCATGGTTACCAAGTTGTCTTTTGTCTGCCTTGCCAGGGCCCTACAGTACACATTTGACAATTACCAATTAAGCCAAGCACTATTGTTGCTTTATAGTCCTAATTTATTGTGACTTATGGACTGACTGCACCCAGTTGTTTTGTTTTGGCCATGCAAAATTAATTTCCTGCTAACTTCTTTTTCCCTTCCTGGTCAAAATTTTTTGGTGAAAAAGAAAATTATAAAATTCTTTTTACAAGAAAAGTCAATGAGCATGCTGGGTTCAAACCCTGACCAAAATATTGTAATCTATGAAGTAAAGCACTGCATGACGTGCATGCATGTGTTCAGTATGAGCGCAATGCCATGCATGCACAACCATAATTTGTGTTTTGTGGGAATATTGCCTAGTCTGGTTCCATACAGACATGCATTCCCAAAGTACTGTTAAGTTTATATCATCATTCTGAAGTCTTGTTTCAATTCAACATTCTTGTTATAGACTCTAATTTAATATTGCATCTGTTCACAGTTATAAGGAAAATACTTGCATGATCAGGAATGCCTATTTCAATGACTAGATAGAAAATAATAAATTAATAAAAAAACCTGGTGGCCTGGTCAATTTTCAAAGATGTCCAAGACCAGAAACATATTAAATTTAATATAATTACTTTGTGTGGCCTCATTCATTTCTGCCTATAATTCTGTAATTATAGTTATTATAAGACCTTATCGTATATGTGGCTGCACCAATTTTGGTGTCAGTCCATAAGTTGCAATTTGTGACTGTAAAAAGCAATAATAGCGCTTGGTTTAATTGGTAATTGCTAAAGTGTGTACTGTAGGGCCCTGGCAAGGCAGACAAAAGACAACTTGGTAACCAGGCTTAGGACACAGGGTAGACTATCGCTGTTTTTGTTAGCGTGCGACGCGATAGTCTAAACACAGGCATATGCACATCCTTGGGTCATCATAATGATTACCAGGGTTCTATCCAGTAGGGGGGTGAGGGAAAGCTTCCACACCAAACTCCCTAGCTAGCTTCTACCCCCAAAAAATTCCAACTGCAATACAAATTACTATTTACCTTGAATGATCTAAAATGGCCTCAAATACAACTTTGTGTAACACACACACACACACACACACACACACACACACACACACACACACACACACACACACACATGCACAACACACACACACACACACACACACACACACACACACACACACACACACACACACACACACACAAACACATTGTAAACACATCTATGCGCATGTATACACACAGGCACTCGTTTCACTATAGAGAAGGCCCTACTTGAGTGTGAAAATCGGCCTTGATTAGTCTAAAATGGCCTCAAATGCAACATTGTTTCACCTAAAAACTCGAATTTTCCCTGGGGGGCATGCCCCCAGACCTCCTTAGTTTCATACATATAATATAATATACCCCTGCACTCCATAACACTATCTGCATGCACCTCTATTATCACTACACTGTATGTATGTGTTTTATAGATGTCAAGGATATCACATATACATACATGTACCTTCCCCCCCTACTATACTAATAATTGTAATTACCCCCCATCACCCTGCTATATACATACAATACATGCATCAAATCTATGTGTACTATGATATCTTCTGTGACAGTCAGTGTAATACTCATTGACAAGCTTCCCCACAAAATTTTAATCCTAGATAGAACCCTGATTACATAAGAGTGACATCACAAAAAGTGGCATCCGCAATTCCGATGTTCTAGGGAATCTGGTATTCCAGGGAATTTGGTATTCCTCCACACATTTAGCTTTTAAGGGTCAGGGTTCAGTCTAATAGATAATGCATGGAGGGGGTGTCAAATTTCCTGGAATGCAAGATTCCCTATATATAACAAAATCATGCACTAGAACCCAATGCATACATTGTGCCTTGTAATAAGTCATCATCTAAATGCTGAAGATATACTGTGAGAGAATGAACGTGTTCCTTGAATGCTGATCGATTATTATTATCGTCGCACGTTCTGTTCAGACCGCAGGAGACTGGCACAGACTATGATTCTAGATGTAAGACGGACGAACCTTCGTTTCAAACTATAATCATGCTCAAGGCTGTTCAATATATCCTTGTATGCCCTGCAACTTTAGAGAGATTCTACAAGTATTTCGTCCATGATGCACAAAGCACGAGCCACTGTGCGAAACGCCATATTGCATGCCCGGTAGTATGGCGGACGAAATCTAAACTTAGCATAAAACACCAGAAAGTACCATGAATTCAGTGTTCGAATCGACAAAAACACCTGAGTGTCACTTCCCATTTTGCTACAGTAGTTATTTCTGCGCTATAATTCAGAAAAAGACCATTTTACAGCAAATGTAACGGAGTTTGGAAACCGGCGCTCGGACTTCGTAATTCGGATCCCGGAGTTCGGAATCCGGATCTCGGAGTTCGGAGTCCGGAACTCGGAGTTCGGAATCCGGACTCCGGGATCCGGAACGCGCAGTCCGGTGTACTTATGGGCCACCATAGCTCGTGCATCGGCCCGGACATCGGCTCGTGCATCGGCCCGGACATCGGCTCGTTGTCCTTCTGGGCCACCATACGGGGACTATGGTGGCCCAGAAGGACAACGGAACGAAGCACGGAACGAGAAACGGAACGAAGCACGGAACGAGAAACGGAACGAAGCATGGAACGAGAAACGGAACGAAGCACGGAACGAAGCCCGGACCGACAAACGGAATTATAATAATATAATTATGGAGCATAATTTGTGCCAAAATTCCGATCACAATCGGTGGCGGTCATGTAGGCTGTTAAAGCGATCGATAGAGTGGTCGATCCACTCGATCGATAGAGTGGACCGATCGACTCGATCGATAGAGTGGACCGATCGACTCGATCGATAGAGTTGACCGATCGACTCGATCGATAG
>CAUJGJ010000082.1:1475000-1490000 GCA_963170055.1 Halisarca cf. caerulea
TCGAACAAATTCTAACATGGCATGCTAGAATTTGTTTGAAAGTTATAATCAGTAAGATGTCATCATTAAGAAATCAACGTAGCAATGCGTCTACATATATATATATATATATATATATATATATATATATATATATATATATAATATATATATATATATATATATATATATATTAATATATAGATTGTAGTATATAATAGCCACACTTGTCAATGCTTCTTATCCTCAATCATAATAATAATATGTTGTTATAATAATTTGATATATACACCAAAGGTAAAAGCAATGAGATTCAAGAAGTAGATGTCGATCTGTGGAAGTATTTTTACAAGAAAGCTGTAAATGAAGACAGTTCACGAAGGAAGACTTTTTTCCCTCGATCATTCAAGGAACAAGCTGATGCTTATTTATCGTGTATGTTTGGTATTACCAGGAATGATTTCACATCAGCTAACATAGTACAGTTTTACAAATATCTTGTATCATATTTTAAGTGATTCTGAGATTGATGTTGCTTGAATTCTGTTAATTGCATAATAATATATGAATACAAATAATATAAGCATTATACTAGCAGCTATAGCTAATTTGAATTATTGCATTTATAATGCTTATGTAATTATATATTATATATATGTAGGCCTAGGGTTTACTACATAGTTGCTATAATTATAATTTCAAAAATATCAAAAGTAATTCTAAATCAATGCAAAAATATCGGTACTTGTTATTGCTCCAATAAAAACAATATACTAGAATATAATTTAATAGTAACTGTTAACATAACTGATTCTATAATAACAGTAATTACACCTATATTATATATTGCAAAAACCATATACACATTATGCAATATACTTATTAGAGCCATCTTATAATAATTGACATCCTTATGTACAGACTGCATGCTGCAGACATATTATAGTATAATATATATATATATATATATATATATATATATATATATATATATATATATATATAATTATTATATAATTGTGAATTTATTTCAATATAATATAATTATAATATAAACTACTATAGATCTACAAAGAAGCAAAAACTCAAAAAATTGATCGAAATGTATATAAAAATTACTGTAGCAATCATATAGTGACAATGCATGAGTAGAGACCAGGCTGCTTAACATATATCACGGGAGAATCCTCAAACTCTGAATTGCTCTCGTAAAGGGTCCATCTATAACTAGTGCTGATGTCATGCTTGGATCCCACACGATAAGTGTCATTGAAACATGGAACTTTCACAAGTGAGGGAGACTGATGTGCCACAAATAAACCTATAATAGATGTAACAGACAAGTCAGTCTATATACATCCATGCAAACTTGGACTGGTATATACCACTGCATATAATTTGGCAACTCACATTCATGATCTGCAATTGCTTTCACGTCAACTTCAAGGTTAGAAGGTCTTGGATCATATTCATCATGGAACAAAATGAGGTCACCCTATATATATATATATATATATATATAGAGAGAGAGAGAGAGAGAGAGAGAGAGAGAGAGAGAGAGAGAGAGAGAGAGAGAGACAGAGAGAGAGAGAGAGAGAGAGAGATAGAATCATAGATATATAGATATATAGATATAGATATTATAGATATAGATAATATATATCTATAATATATATAATGCACAGGTCCTATATAAATAGTAACTTTTTAACACCATAATTACATTGTACTTACAGCATGCATTTATGTATACTCACGGAATTTCAGGTGTACTACTTTGTAGCCGAAATGTTCAGGATAAAATACTTGGTCAGCATCCAGAAATGTATGATGTAACTTCATTTTTTCAACAAATACTTCCAAACGAGTCTTTAGCTCAGATATATCATAGTATTTACCACCAACAATTTGAGAATAAAGAACTGGATAACAGAATATGTAACACCTTTGATTCATTAATTAAAGTCACATGAACTAAACAATTTAACATGACATTGTCATACCGTGCAATGGACAAGGCTTTTTCATTTTGGACATCAATTGACTTAGTTGGGAGCTGTTGGATTCACCGTCACCTGATTCACTTGTTGAATGTTCTTTGGGACTTAAAGGATTTGAGATGGCAGAAATGAACCTAGATAAGCATGAACTCATCTTCCGCTTATTCTAGCAAATGCAAAATGAGTAAATGCAATAAGCTAAAAATCAGAAGTCACTTATTACATGTGAGCGAACATAACTAAGGATTTATAGTCATCTGCTCTATTTGCTCGTGCCTCCACATAGTCTCCATGTCTTTTAAATATGCCTCGCTTTGATTTCTTCATAATACATACTGAGATCTACAGCAATGGCATGAAATGTTCTGATAATTAGCTTCCAAAAGTACGCATTGTAGCCTAAATTACGTAGGAACTAATTATACACCACACTCATGTTAGTAAACGTATCGCAGATAGAGCTAATGATCATGCATATTATAATGAGTAACCACTATAAAATTTTTAGTAGCTTACAGATACGACATTGCGGCCCTTAGAAGTAGTAGGCCTCTTGGTGGTAACTGTTGCCGTACTAAGAGCTGAGCGAGTCATATGTTGCTGTCTTTGCTTTCTTCTCAGAGAGTCTGCTTTCTTTTCAACTTCAGCGAACGATAGGAAGCTTTCCGTCCCTGATTCTTCGGGGTCATCGAAATCATCATCATCGTCATTATTCGATGAAATGAGCTGTTCCGCCACTCTTTTCGCAGTGTGACTTACGCTCATTATATCTCTTGCCAATCTCCTTTTACCATGCTTCGACGTCGACGCCATATCCATACGTAGGCCCTACATGCCGCTCTCTAGTAAAATAGCAGTTGTGTTCCGTATATTTTCGTATAGATCCCCCTGTACATGTCCGTGCAATATACTATTATAATATTATTATATTATTATAATTCCGTTTGTCGGTCCGGGCTTCGTTCCGTTTGTCGGTCCGGGCTTCGTTCCGTTTGTCGGTCCGGGCTTCGTTCCGTTTCTCGTTCCGTGCTTCGTTCCGTTTCTCGTTCCGTGCTTCGTTCCGTTGTCCTTCTGGGCCACCATAGGGGACTGACGTCACCGGGCGAGCGAGAATTCTCGCTCGCCCGGTGACGTCAGTCCCCGAGAAAGGCCGAGCGAGAATCGGGTCGGCAACGCCAGACTAACAAGAGACAGCAACTTCTCTACGTGGCCCTATAGGGTTCACCTCCGCTAATGACGTCATAAGGCCACACATCCAGCCAGATTCCATCTTCCGGCAGTTCCAGGGTACCCAGTTGCAGAAGGTAACTTCCCATATTAACCCCATTATACAGTCACTTTATCATTTTTCTCGATTATTACTGCCAAGATTTTTATTATTTCGGCAATAATCACTGATAATACTACTAGATTAGGTTTTTTTTTATTATTATTATTTTTTTTTTAATTTAAATAATTACACAGCAATTTACAATTCAATACAAGTATTGATAATAAAGAGCAACTGTTGATCAACTACATTTAGACACAAGCAAAGTCAGCTGGGATGTTGATGGTCTTTTTGCCTGATCTGGAGCCTCTGATTGCCATGATAGATTGCCTCAATAGAAGGAAAGAGATCTGACATCTCAACCAGTTGATCACGTGCTGGTACCTCATTTTTCTCCTTTCTGCAATCATGGAACTCAGTCGCTTGAAAAATGTTGTACACTCCCTGGCCATTCCTCCGGTACACGCAAACACCAGTGGAGTGAAGGCTGCTCTCTCAACTTCACGGACACGTTCACCATAGCGTCTTTTCTTGTCCATTTCATGCTGTCTGTAAACACTAGACAAGGGTTTTGACTTGTAGGTAGGGGCGTTTGGGTAAAAAACCCTTACGTCAAACAATGCCTCCTGACCTGCACGCCAAAATCCACTGGCCTTTATGTCCAGTCTCGCCTCATCCTCACGGCTGCTGGTGCCGTGGTCAAAACTTTCTCCACTAAGTGGTTGTAGGGGTGGTTCTATGGAGGTGTTAGGGCATACTTCTCTCAGAAGTACTTCAGTTAGGTAGGGGTCACAATGAAAATTTCATTGCTGTCGGAAACATCCGAAAATAATGTTTTAGATGAAAGTCAGTACGGCGAATCTAATGGTGGTGACCGTTTTTCGATTGGTTGAAGTATGTCCAAGTTATGCGTAAAATCATATTTTGCTGCAACGCAGGTGGTTTAAGTAGAGCAATCTCCCCCAATTTTCTGCTATGGATAGCCGAGGGATGGATCATCCTTGCACAGCGTGAGGGTTTGTTTCGCGTATGTTTCGAGCTTATAAGGACGTTCAGTGTGGAAATTTCGGAGACCCCCCTCCGACAAATGCAAGGATAACTGTCCGAAATACGCCTTTCCTAGTCGATCATGACAGTGGTGAGTATCTGCTACAATTTTGGATCCATTTCATTTAACTCCGCATTGGTGGAAAGTAGTTTCCTCGCGCGCGTTGCACCACAATTTTGATTAATTTTTATGCATAACTTGGTCATACTTCGACCAATCGAAAAACGGTTACCACCATTAGATTCGCCGTACTGAATTTCATCTAAAACAGTATTTTCGGATGATTCCGACGGCAATGAATTTTTCATTGCGACCCCTAAGTTAGGTCTCGGACTTTATTATGGCGGCAGATGGTGTATCCACCCTTGTGGCAACACAGGGCATGGTCAACCGACATTGACTCCCCACAGGCACAATGGGTTGGTAGGTTGTTGACTTGCCAGCCATATCTTAAGCATATAGAGCATCCCTGAAGTCACCCTTATGCAGTAGGAAATCAAATTCTTCCAGGGGAATGGAAATGACCCAGTTGGATGCTCCCTTCTCTTCCGCACATTCCAAGAGTCTTTGCTGGCTCTTGGAAAGTTGTTGCCGTAGTGATGCAACTTTCCCATCATCTTGTGCCTTCTTGAGTTTCTTCACTTCAGCCTTGAGTTGGGTGCTATCTGAAGAAGAGAGGGGAGCATGAATAGCTTGATTCACAATCATTTCTGTTAGTGGAGATGTTATTTTGACAGATGACTGGAATTGAGCATCAGAGTCAGTAGGGTAGCTCAGGCCAAGACCACCAATCCGAGGTGGTAAGGACAGTAAATCTCTTTGCACGTTGGAGCATTGAGCCCGTCCAGTGATGGCTGGGATCAGTTTCTTCTTAGTGCAGTCTTCAAGTAGATTAGGGGTCACAATGAAAAATTCATTGCCGTCGGAATCATCCGAAAATACTGTTTTAGATGAAATTCAGTACGGCGAATCTAATGGTGGTAACCGTTTTTCGATTGGTTGAAGTATGACCAAGTTATGCATAAAAATTAATCAAAATTGTGGTGCAACGCGCGCGAGAAAACTACTTTCCACCAATTGCGGAGTTAAATGAAATGGATCCAAAATTGTAGCAGATAGAGTAATGCAACATAATTCGGTCACATCAGAATTCGGACGCCCATTTCTCCACAACCGCTAGGCGCAAGTCAATAAATCTGGTACCAGAAGATTCCTCTTCATAAACTATATTTACTGACTAGACAAGACTTGCGCACGTCGAAGTACGGCAGGGATCTCGTCCATTTTATACAGTGACCGAAAACTTCACTATTCGGTCATTTTCAACATAATTCAGACACTAGCTCGCAATTCTTTTCTTCGGCAAAGAAACCAGCTAGAAAACGTGCAGGTGTTAGGTACATATTTAGGTCCTAGCATACTCAAGTTTTGAGCAAAAGCGCTCTTCATCCGCTGAGAACACAGCGGGTGTTTCCATCCTCCTGAACAACTGTTACAACAAAATTCGGTCACGCACGAAGGCATTAGAATTGGGAAAAACCGCTCTAACTCTGCACAGAGTGCTGTAGCAGCCGTGAAATATTGGATAACCATTTGTACATCCTTAAGGCAAAACATACTGCACTTTGGAGGGAAATCAATTATGGTTATTCCTTGTATGAGTTATGCTTTGATGATTGTCATGTTCACTGCCACTTGCCTAAAATTAGTCTATGCAGTGAATGTTAGGCAAGTGGCAGTGAACATATATAATTATCGAAGCATAACTCAGACAAGGAATAACCATTTCCCTCCAAAGTGCAGTATGTTTTGCCTTAAGGATGTACAAATGGTTATCCAATATTTCACGGCTGCTACAGCACTCTGTGCAGAGTTAGAGCGGTTTTTCCCAATTCTAATGTCTTTGTGCGTGACCGAATTTTGTTGTTGTTCAGGAGGATGGAAACACCCGCTGTGTTCTCAGCGGATGAAGAGCGCTTTTGCTCAAAACTTGAGTATGCTAGGACCTAAATATGTACCTAACACCTGCACGTTTTCTAGCTGGTTTCTTTGCCGAAGAAAAGAATTGCGAGCTAGTGTCTGAATTATGTTGAAAATGACCGAATAGTGAAGTATTCGGTCACTGTCTAAAATGGACGAGATCCCTGCCGTACTTCAACGTGCGCAAGTCTTGTCTAGTCAGTAAAATTAATATAGTTTATGAAGAGGAATCTTCTGGTACCAGATTCATTGACTTGCGCCTAGCGGTTGTGGAGAAATGGGCGTCCGAATTCTGATGTGACCGAATTATGTTGCATTACTCTACTCACCACTGTCATGATCGACTAGGAAAGGCGTATTTCGGACAGTTATCCTTGCATTTGTCGGAGGGGGGTCTCCGAAATTTCCACACTAAACGTCCTTACAAGCTGGAAACATAAGCGAAACAAACCCTCACGCTGTGCAAGGATGATCCATCCCTCAGCTATCCATAGCAGAAAATTGGGGGAAATTGCTCTACTTAAACCACCTGCGTTGCAGCAAAATATGATTTTACGCATAACTTGGTCCGCATACTTCAACCAATCGAAAAACGGTCACCACCATTAGATTCGCCGTACTGACTTTCATCTAAAACATTATTTTCGGATGTTTCCGACAGCAATGATATTTTTCATTGTGACCCCTAACTAGATACTAGTTGGGTGTATCAGGATCCGAATAATGAGGGAGTGATTCCACTGTAAAACTCAAACATACCAAGCATGCAGAGTCAAACAACTTGTTTACATAGCAAAATTTAATTTAATTATATATAGGTAACAAGCTTAGGGTATTTTTCCATACAAGGTTACTGAATGATAATAATATTCAAGGTGTATCTATACCATTTATCTGATGGTAAAAGGAAGTAGGATTGGTAGGGTAAAAACACTTATAATTAATTAAAAAGGATCCTCCAAAAACACTTATAACAAAGATAATTAGGTTGTATAATGAGCACTGGGCTAGATGGTCTAAGGGCAAGATGGACTTACTCACTGTATAGTCTCTCTCTCTCTCTCTCTCTCTCTCTCTCTCTCTCTCTCTCTCTCTCTCTCTCTCTCTCTCTCTCTGTGTGTGTGTGTGTGTGTGTGTGTGTGTGTGTGTGTGTGTGTGTGTGTGTGTGTGTGTATGTCAGTGTTGTGGCAATGGTAATTAGTAATTAGGTATACGTTTGCTGGTAGTGGTAATGTAATTGTAATGGAGCTGTTTCAGTCTCAGAGTATAGTTGTAATGGTAATTATATATTGGTATTCTTCTGCAATTTAAATCACATTACACAATTACCATGCAACTATACCATGCACATATACAATATCTTTCATACCTGTATGTGGATATTTGGTTAGTTTAAGGCTATGTTATGTGGTACAATAAGTATAATAGTGATTTGCTGCATGAAGCTAAGTGCAAAAAGTCACTATAATCAGTAATATGTATATGAAACTTAGGTGAGGAAAGGGTAGGAGAGACCTTTGCACGCATCCAGGAACAAATCTGTAAATCATTAGTAATAGTAATGGTAATTCAGTGCTTTAGTGGAGATCTAGCTGTATGTAATAGTAATGGTAATTCAGTGCTTTAGTGGAGATCTAGCTGTAATGGTAATGGTAATTCAGTGCTTTAGTGGAGATCTAGCTAATGGTAATTGCAGTGCTTTAGTGGAGATCTAGCTGTATGTAATGGTAATGATAACTGGCCATGGACTGTTGTAAAATATTATAATACCCATGCAGTAATTGCAAAGGTATACAGTTGATTACATACAATACCCCTGCAATGGCCCATGCAACACTGGCATGTGCGTGTGTGTATATGCATGCATGTGTGTGTGTGTGTGTGTGTGTGTGTGTGTGTGTGTGTGTGTGTGTGTGTGTGTGTGTGTGTGTGTGTGTGTATACGTGTGTGCGTACGTGTGCATGTGTGTTTGTGTGTGTGTGTGTGTGTGTGTGTGTGTATGTGTGTGTGTACATGTGTGTGTGCACGTGTGTGTGTGTGTGTGTGTGTGTGTGTGTGTGTGTGTGTGTGTGTGTGTGTGTGTGTGTGTGTGTGTGCATGTGTGTGTGTGTTTGTGTGTGTGTGTGTGTGTGTGTGTGTGTGTGTGTGTGTGCACGTGTGTGTGTGTGTGTGTGTGTGTGCATGTGTGTGTTTGTGTGTGTGTGTGTGTGTGTGTGTGTGTGTGTGTGTGTGTGTGTGCACGTGTGTGTGTTTGTGTGTGTGCACGTGTGTGTCTATGTGCACGTGTGTGTGTGTGTGTGCACGTGTGTGTGTGTGTGTGTGTGTGTGCATGTGTGCATATACGTGCCTTTATCTTTGTTTGTGCATGTAAGAAAAAATAATAGGCCTGACAGGAACTATAGGGATTATTTATATTCAAAGAGAATAAGATGTGGTAATAAACATGGCTGCCCAAACAATAATATTGTAGGGTCAACTATGTTATCGCTAACAAAACTTACATATATATTCATATTCATTCTGCATGTGCTGAGGGTTAAGGATATATGTGTTTGCCAGACAATATATACCATGCAATCACACATACACACACAATTGCCTGTGGTCAATACATTATAGAATACAGTAAATGTGATGTCAACTTTTATATATAAATTTTGCAATAATTTCTTTGCATATCATATTATATTTATGTGCATATACATAATCATATGATATGCAAAGAAACAGAAAAAGAAAATAAATTCACAGACGTCAAGTGTTAACACATTATATATATATATATATATATATATATATATATATATATATATATATATATATATATATATATATATATATATATATATGTATGTATAAGTTAAATCACACATGATCCTCATAAGGTGCAATACATTAATCTTACATGCAATGTAAATACATTAATTTTACATATATACATGTAAAATATTATGCATAATAATAATAATTTGATATTACATAATTACAACTTGATATTACACACCCAATACATAATGAAAAACTTATTGTAAGTATTATTAATAATAATGTGATTCAAAGTCCCTTGACATTAATTATTCTGCATGGCTATAATTGCAATATGTATACATGTGTATAATTACTATCATTATTTATCTGTGTTCTTGTAATTGTCATTGTATAAGGTGTCATCTAGTGTTCAATTTTTTTGCTGAGCATACCGGTTGTTTTTTGGTTTGCTATAATAATAATAATAAGTAAATTCTTATAAATTATAATATAATTATAATAATAATAATAATTAATTGCAATCATAGGAAGGTTCTACAAAATGGGGCACCTCCTTCTCCGACGCGGGGGATCATTTGCCGCTGGTGTTCCTATATTCACTTCTTCTCCACCGCGACCAACGTTTTCCTCCACTCTTCTCATGGATACGGAGTGATCATTGGCAGGTTGCTGATGAGATTGTCTAGCCATTGCATTTTGCTGTTCCCTCACCATCCTTTCCAACTGGGTGTACGCATCAACAAATTCATGGGGATCATCAGTCAGTTGCTTGAGGTAGTTGACAAGATGATGTGAGGCCTGATGTCGACGATCCCCCTCTGGTACAAGACTGAGGTACTCATCTTCTTCAATACAGGAAACCAGTTTCTCTTTTTCCTCATTCATACTCTGAACAATAGCTCGTGCTTCAGCAACTTCTCCTTGTTTAGCTTGCAACTGACTTCTGAGGCTCTGTATTGTTTCCTCATCTTTCAGCTTTTCTTCTCTATGCTTCATCTTGATTGCTTCACTCTGCCGATACATCTGCTGCGAATTGCGTGCCAACTCAAGCATAGGGTGGTCAATGGCAGTTCCTGCTTTTTCATGTACTACATCAACAGCTTTGCATATCTCATCGAGCTTTGAATTATAGTATTTTTCATCACCTTTATGATTTAGTGATTCAACTATCAAAAATCGGTTATTCGCCTTGCCGTACATTTTCACCAGGACAGGACAATTATCCTGAAAAGTTTTTGACCGAATACTTTTATAGAATTCATCATAGCGTTCATTTTCATCCTTACCAACTCTATGGCCATGAGTGAACAGCAACACGCAATGCTTCCAGAGACGAAGCTCATCCAGAAATTTCATGAGCAATTGCTCTTCTTTTGCAACACGCTCGCCAGCTCTTAAAGTAACAAATATGGCATCAATTCCATCCTTTACTTGCATGAGAGCATTGGAGAATTCCTCAAGAACCATTTCTCCATCTGCAAAAAGGTCCTCATCATCATCGGTGCGGAGATGCGTGGCCAAGTAACCAGGGATATCTACAACAAAAAGCTCTACACCTGTAGCTCTATCCTCAATCACACCAAACTGTGCTTTGCTTTTCACAGACATTGCGTTGCCCCATCCACCAACCTGAGTCTTAAAACGTTCTTCTCTGAAAAGAAAGTTGCACAAGGTGCTCTTGCCTCGTCCAGAACAACCAATAACAATGATTGTATACTCTATATGTATGGAAAGGGACAAACATTATATGGCATGATATCATATTCACAAATCAATATAATCATTGTATAATGCATTTTATTATACTGTCATCATGCCTTACTATAATTACAGAATGTCAGTGAAGGATGATTTCTTCCACTCTGTATTATTAAAAGTAGAACCTTGATTATTCGGCCCTTGTAGTTACGGGCACCTCACTCAACTGGTCAGTATTTCATGCATATACTTCTATAATCAGTGCTAATGTGGACTACATAATTGGTCTATAGCTGTACCATGTGGTGTATGTGCATGTGTAATATCAGGTAAAATGACTGCATGGTAGAAAGCATCCACTTGTCACTGCTCAGAAGAAAGTGAAGAATATAATAAGACTATATGTGGAATGCTTCAGTCCACATATTAGGTACTATATAGAGGATTCATACTAACAGGCATTTTCACAGTTACGGGCACCCCTTGGTCCCAAGCTGCCCAGTTAATCAAGGTTTTACTGTACTCCATTTTGTCCCTATCCTTGCTTGCACATGCCAAAACACACACACAACCAAGCTTAAGTTTGGCCATGTTTACATAACTGTTACAATGAAACTACAAAGTAAACACCGTCAGATTCCACAGCTGCATTCCAGTCCACGAGTTCGGGATTCTTTCATGCAGGTAGTTTTGAACCCAAAGAGTTGCTTGAGCCTACTGGTGTGTTAATAAGAAGCCGAGATTTTTACCATGCCTCTTAAATGTTTCTCCCTTTGACCGTACGCAGTTGAAGGGGCAAGCATATAAATCTCACTAACAGCATGCATACATTAAATTTTCCTTTGATTTGGAAATATAGTTAGTGAGACCTTATTCACAGTAACTGTTACAGATAATCACGCATGAAAAGTGAGCTAACTCAACAGGGGCATAGCCAGCATTTTTATATATAGGGGGGGGGGGGGGGGGTTCCAGCCAGTAACTGCAAGGGGCTGCGCCGCTCAGTCATTCTTGCAAATTTAAGTCATTAAAATTTGATCAATAATGTACTATTATAATAGTGTACATAAAAATAAAATGAGAACACAATAGTAAATTACTGCAACACTGTATCAATTAGTTGCTTTTCTATAAGCCATGTGGCTATTATGACACACTAGACCCAATTTAATGATTACATCATCTTGTCACATGATGCACTGACGTACGTAGGAAGACTATTTCAGTTAGCGGGGCTGAGAATTGATCATGCTTGATATATCATACAATGCTTGCATGCTTAGTATAATAATAATAATAATATGTAAAACTACATTCACATATGCAGTCCGTATTGTGCTTGTGCAAATATGTGCAAAATCCCAGTCTACTTTTTTTGACAGCAGCAAGATTATTCAAACCCCAGTCTACTTGTATGCATGTGTAATGACCACACTGCTTCACCTTTGCCTCTGTGATAGTTGTAGCTCATAACTTATTATAACAGGTTGTGTCTCAATGAGTGTAACAGTCATTTCAGGATACAGGTTAGCTTTGCATGTAGCTACTTCTCCCATCATACTTGCCACTACTTGCATATCAAATGTTTGGGGGCAGAGCCCCCTTGATTATATTTTTTAGGGGGCTGCTGTCCCCACAGCCCTCCTGATTCCTATGTCTGTGTGATGTCAAATAAAATGGCCGTTTCATTGTTGTTCAGTTAAAAAACAAATTTAGACACTTACATTTAATTTAGGTGGTTAAACCTTATATCATTTGAAAATTGTGATTAAAGTTTCATTTGTTAAAATCTCACCTTTCATGCATGTTCCCCGGAGCTATACTAAGTCTAAAAGGGCAGATTATATTTTTACTTGCTTTGGCAGTCACTTCTGAAAGGGGTTTCCTGATCGTCAGAAAACCCCCTGCATACACCACTGGTGTACAGGGTATTTATAGCCAACTGTTGCTTGTTTGGATTGGGGGGCGGTGCTTGTTTTAGATGTCATGAATATAATCGGCTGTTTTCAATGCGTCATTGAGCATCTTTCAGATGACATTGGCAACTTCCCATATCAAGAGAATGGGAAGAGGTTCGAAGGTGACTTTTGTGACATTGTGCCTGCATTGAGTGAAACGTTACAAGAATGGCAGTTTTACTTTGTTGAGACCGAAGAAAAAGTCACTTTGCTGAACCTCTAGATGCCTTTGAATCTCATGCACTAAATACTACTTCTATATGTAATTTTAAGATGTTTTGGATTGTGAAAGTTGTTCCTGGCATAGTGCTATAAATCAAGTAGTTTCTCACAATTTGACCATTTAGTATGCTAAATTGGGCGAAAAAAAGGGTTTTTTTGGTGATAACTTTCCTATTCTAGATTATAGCCTATAGCCTGGAGCAATTGTTGGATTGCTCACTACTTGTTCTTTCTTTTTGTGTTTAACTTACTAATAGTTTCATGTGAATTAATTGAGAGGCCTCTAAAGGTCCAGCAGAGGCAAAGTTTGTCTTAGACTAATTAAAAAATGACAGTTACTACTATTTTTTTCAAGCTCAACATATTTATTCAGACAATAACAGTCTCATATAGTTTAGCATCATCATGTACAGAATATATGGATTTTTCGTCCATGCAATAAGAATAACTGCATGAGCAAAAATCCACAGCAGCTAGGTTTCAAAATACTTCATGAGTAGTGCATTGATTTATTATGAGTGTTGAAGTCCAGATAAATCTTTACTGTATTTAGTCACTCTTATTTATGACAGAGGTACAATTTTCAAATTTAGTGATGTCCACAAATTAATATATGCATGTAGACAATAAGCAAGCATTGTGAGATAAACATGACTATACCCAGTACTGAATGCACATGCACTGTGCAAATTCCTACATCCCACATGTGTGTACAGTGCAAAATTTATACGCAATACTAGGTACTGTGGGATATATAGGAACTTTAAAGGTTTTCAAAGTGCTATCTACTTAGTACGTAAATTTGACTAATTATTATAGTAATTTATAACAGAGGGCTGATTTAGGGGTGTGCATGACATTGTGTGGTCTGAGGTTTTCAGAAGCCAGTCAAGCTACTCAAAGCCTTGGAATTCTTCAGGAGAGATTATAGAAGGTAAAATCAATTCCCATGGAAGTTGAAGTAACAAGTACCACTTTATGCTCTTATTGCCAGCCTCATGCAGAACTCTTTAGCAGAGCTATATGGAGAATTAATTCTCAAAAACAGCTCTATCAACCTCCATTCCAGGAAAAGCACTAGAAACTAAATTGCTTGTATGGTATGCTCCTGAAAACCGCCATCTTATGTTACATCTGATTCATCTAGTGGCATATTACAAATGCATGACATCAGAATAAAATTATAATGGTATTTAAAGAGCTTATATTTATTCATGAATGCATGATACTCCAATTGCAAGATAACGGTTTTAGCTATATTCTCACTATAGTACATAAACGTGTTAAAGTGCATGCTGGAATCTCACAATCAGAATCCAACCTTGTGAGTGGCAGCCTTTTTAAGGCATCAATTGCGTTGTACTACAATATTGTTAACAAGTCTAACAGTGACTGTTTTTTCTGCAGCCGCTCCTGTTATATAGCGCTGCTGCATGCATGTGTATAAAATTAAGACAGAGTTAGTGCACTCATGTACAACGTTGTGCTCTTACTTCTCTTCTTCTTCAGTGGTAAAGGCTGGCTTTGGGCCACTTGTCTGCTATGAATGTTGGCCCATCGCCTCTGATCATCAGAATCTCCTCCTGATGTGACGTAAGCACCTTTGTGAGATCCTGCATGTGGGAGGGAAAACTTTCCAGTCTAAAATAATGGTCTAAACTTAATAATATACAAAATCGCAACTGCTGATCAAATTAAATTTTAACTCGAACCATTCTAGTAAAAGCAGGTACCCAATTTGGGGAAACTGCCGGGTAAATTCCATATAGAAACGTTCCAGGACCTATACTTTTCAGTCAATGGACTGATTGGAGTAAAAGGGACACTAGAATAGACGCAGCATATGGCGATACCCTTTCCTTTAATCCCCGTTCGGCTTAAGTTATCGAAGATCATAAGACATGCCCGAAATTTCCAGTTTCCCAAGTTTATCTGCTTCTACTTTACTACGTACTAACAAGCCTGCTAGAGCCTCCCCCCGAGTGTTATCTTATAACGTGACAAGACCCTATATAGAGGAGGCGCTACAATCTACTGAGCTGAAGTTCTGACGGAAATTTTAGGCTAATAGTAATC
>CAUJGJ010000082.1:1495000-1497500 GCA_963170055.1 Halisarca cf. caerulea
ACCACCTGTCTATAGAGACCACTGTAGACTGGTCTGTGAACCACTTTAGCAATACACACAGAAGCAACCTGGCAAATGAGACCACCTGAGAAGAAGGGACAGTATAAGGCAGTCCCTAGGGTGGTCTTACTTCACAGTCTCCACTGTTTTTGAGTGTTCTTCCCTTTGTGAGCACAGTACATGTGCGCGTGTACATACATGCATGTGTGAACATGGATACTCTATACTCCCACAGTATCCATGGTGTGAATGACAATGTGTTGCTGTGGAAGTATGCATACAGTAGTACTCCTTCTGAAAGACCACCATTAGGGACCCGTAAAATCAAGGTAATCTCTCAAGGAAGTGGTCCCTGACGATTGGGAGGATGAATATGGGGTACATATACAGTTATGACCAGCAGAGCCAGTCTTACAAAAGGGGTGGTCTTTGACGAGGGTGGTCTCTCAAAGGGGGTATCACTGTAATTCCCATATAACTGCACATATCTATTAGGCATGAAATGATTAGATGTAGCTTCCACGCACTAGCACACTGTGCTGTGTGCGTCACCATGGATGATAGATTATACCTTTCCCCTCGTAATCCATTGTCAATGGTGTCACAAATGTCCACTCAAAGTGTACCATCCTTTCAATTTACAACCATTGCAGGTCTGTTTGTGTTACCATAACAACCTTCCCACAAAACAAACAATTTATGTACGTACATACATAACAATAATATTACATACACAGGCTGTATGCATGCATACATAAGCCTTCTCCAAATATGGCTCACTGCACTATAGTGTGCAACTGCAGACAAAACACAAAGTCCAGTAAACACTACGAGGAAGAGGGTTTACAAACGGTTAACCCATAAACAAACAAGTACAAGTGAGGCCCATATTGGGTAGACAGAGGGAGACAGGAAGGTGCTCACGTGCTCAGGCTTTGTATTCCTGCAGTACACACACACACACACACACACACACACACACACACACACACACACACACACACACACACACACACACAAACACACACACACAAACACACATGTGCACACACAAACACACACACACACACACATGCACACACAAACACACACACGCACACACATACACGCACACACACGCACACACACACACACACACACACACACACACATTCCACCTCGATGCATAACTCATGCATGATTAGACACAGGATGCAATGCTCAGCAACAATAGTGAGATATCTCAACACCATACATGATACCATATCAATAATATAATACACACCTTTATTGTACACTCTATATAGGTATGTATATGAAGAGATAGGCGAGAACTAAGGTTGAGATAATTGAGTACATACTACACAGTACATTCCACAAGCAATGGGTCATGCGGGTGGGGGTACAGCACACCTCCACACGTACAGGTCTCCTCTGATGAGCTATGCTGCAGTCATCACTGCTAAACTGTGTGGTTTCTGTAGGACGTCAAGCTGAGGAGGGTACGCGAGTGAAGCTTGAGCAATTGGTAAATGGGATTTGAAGTGGTTTTGAAAAGTAGATGAAACGCTATACAGTACCTCGTTTCAAAGGAGGTAGAAAGCATGTGTAAACAACCACGAATAAGGAAGCTCTGTAGTGTAGTACTCATCACCTATATCAGTGTTCTCTCCAGGTGTCTTAAGGCATGTCGGTCCAACATGTTCTCCCCAGGTGTCTTAAGGCATGTTGGTCCAACATGTTCCCCCCAGGTGTCTTAAGGCATGTTGGTCCAACATGTTCCCTCCAGGTGTCTTAAGGCATGTCAGTCCAACATGTTCTCCCCAGGTGTCTTAAGGCATGTCGGTCCAACATGTTCTCCCCAGGTGTCTTAAGGCATGTCGGTCCAACATGTTCTCCCCAGGTGTCTTAAGGCCTGTCGGTCCAACATGTTCTCCCCAGGTGTCTTAAGGCATGTCGGTCCAACACGTTCTCCCCAGGTGTCTTAAAGCATGTCGGTCCAACATGCCTTCTTTTCTACACATGCACACATTCATAGATTATTGCAAATCCATGTTTAGTTTAAATCATGCTAGTGCCCAAAACTGAAGCTCAGGCAACTTGTGATGCATTGTATGTACACATATAACTGTACGTACGTACATGTCCACATACTCAACATGGCTGAAATTATTTCTGGGGAGAACACTGTGCACTTCCTGTATGTATATGAGGTACATACATACGTAACTGCACATGTACAAGCAGGTATGCCCACATGTGTGCCTATATACCGGTATATATGAATACACACACACACACACACACACATACACACACACACACACACACACACACACACACACACAAACACACACACACACACACACACACTTGCACAGACACACACACACACACACACACACACACACACACACACACACACACACACACACACTTGCACAGACACACACACACACACACACACACACACACACACACACACACACACACACACACACACACTTGCACAGACACACAC
>CAUJGJ010000082.1:1512500-1527500 GCA_963170055.1 Halisarca cf. caerulea
TGTGTGGGGGGTGTACGCTTGTGTAGAACAAGTCAAAATGACCAACAGAAAGCATCCACTTGTCACAGTTGAAACAAAATCGAAGAATATTGAGAAGGTTGTTGGGGAATGCCGTAGAGATTTGGCGGCGTTAAGAATCACAGTCTATTGAAGAGAGTTACTTCAATTTCCCAAACAACAGTAACTGTTGGAAATATTGCACTCCAAAATCCATACCCGAATATTGAGAATGTGCTTAAAAGGCAGAAAGTCTCAAATCTAGCTAGCTACTAGAGGTGTGTAAATGTTTGCAAATGTGTGTGTGCCCGCAAGAATGAGTACCCACCATTCTCTGTAGCATTGTTGAGCCAAGCTCTACATGCAGGGACTGAGTCTGTGTGGAGAATTCTGAACAGTAAATCCAAAATCTGAGGATGGTAAATCAGGGACAGAGAGCTCTAAAACATAGTATGTTATACTATACATGAGTACATGTGTGTGTATGTTTGTGTGTGTGTGTGTGTGCATGTGTTTGTATGTGTGTGTATGCGCAGTGCGTGTGTTTGCATGTGTGTGTGTGCGTGCGTGTGTGAAACATGCATGTGAGCATGTATGCATGTGTGTTCTCCTCAGTAGCATATGCACACATACGTACATACCTGTTGATCGTCGAGATTTCTCAGATGTGGTGGTCTCTCTCCCAATTGGGAGGTGGAAGGTCTTGAACCACGCCCACCTCTTGATGGTGGGGGTATCCCCATTGCTTTGGACAATGCCGCATTTGTCATCCTCTCCAGCTCATCTCTCCAGGCAGAAGTGACGGGCACTGCAGAAGAGAGAAACAACAGACTAACATGATAGATGGTATCTTTAAAGGGGTACAATTCTTGTGGACACTAAAAATTATTCATGGTAAAACAATAATTTGTGGTTCATATCAGAAGGAAATTTTCACGAGCTGCATATTCACAAATCAAGAACTTGGTTGGAATTCACGATTATATTTTCACTAATGGACCAGTCCCTACTATACATTAGTTGACTAGGTTACATATCTAACCACGTTGAATTTTCGTAAATGTGCTCTCATTTGTGAATTCCATGAAATTAGCACCTAACGGTGAAATCTCTCCAATCTGATGCACACACAGTGCAGCTTGAAAACACATCAGATTAGGAGGTGGCTGTCGAATTACTGAGATATCATTTCACCATTATTTTTACCGCAGCACAAGCGCCTGAGCTTAATTTTCATGGGCTTAAAGTTGTTGTGTGGGTCGCCCAATCCCTGAGAACTGCAAGACTATACACTAAACAAACAAGCGATTAAATCAGACTTATTGGACACACATCAGATTATAGGAAGCTGCAGATTACGAAGCGACTGTTAACATACTTTGATATGGTGACTGTACCTCAAGAAATGGTCGGAATATAGACAGAATTTGAATAATAGAGGTGTCAGATTACAGAGGTTTCACCGAATGGTATTCACTAGCTTCTGTATTTACATGCAAAGCAAGAATGGCAGAATCTAGGCCTTTAACATGGTTTTAACCCTTTTATCGTGGGTGGTTGCGTAAGATAACAAAATGCATTAAACTAGATAAAAATAGATAAAAATAAATAAAAATAGATAAAATAGATAAAAATTTGGTTAATGAAGGCAGATCCCCATGACCTAAATACATGCATGATGTGTTTGATACATCAGGCCAGGAGCTCTCTGGTTCACGCTATATTATGTAATAGTGATAACAGAGTTTTCATTTGGACTTCCGGTGTGTAACGCTCCTCCGATATATATATATATATATATATATATATATATATATATATATATACAATATAGATTTGAAGAAAAGTCTTATAATAGAGAATTTATATAATAGTAATAGAGAAGTATGAATTTATACAGGAATGAGTTATAGGAATTGTTTTGAAAACAATTGCCAAATATGGCAATTGTTTTCAAACAATCATCCAGTTACAATAAACAGTATGTTCAATGAATGTTCAGCTGTGCACTCACACTCCTATGCTTTGCAAGCCCCCACGAGTTTTTAACTCGAATCACTTGTTCACTGTACAGTGGGACCTCTGTAATCCGACAACTCCATAATCCAACATTCTCTCTAATTCAACCATCTCATAAGGTACAGCACTGCCAACCTATCGTATCAATCAGCTGTTTCTCTTCCTCCTCGTTGGTAACACAGGATACCAGGGTATCCGGGTATCAGGGTGTCAGGGTATGAGGGTATGAGGGTATGAGGGTGTCAGGGTATCAGGGTGTCAGGGTATCATGCAGGGTATCGGGGTGTCAGGGTATCAGGGTGTCAGGGTGTCAGGGTGTCAGGGTATCAGGGTATCAGGGTGTCAGGGTGTCAGGGTGTCAGGGTGTCAGGGTATCAGGGTATCAGGGTGTCAGTGAGTCAGGGTATCAGGGTGTCTGGGTACTGTTTCATTATTTAGACTTAGCCATAGGTTATTCCTAGGGTGTTATGCTTGGAAACATAAGCAGGCAATGGAATGAGTATCTCCCACTCATTTCACATTCCAAAAATAGGCACTAACCAACACACATACCCGAAGTTCTTATCAGGTGACCAATACAAATGGGTAAACCCCTTACATCATGTAAGGTACTTACATCCGATTGGCTGGAAACTAGCTGCTGAAAGTGTCTGTGGTTGACAGGGAAAGTTCCCCTTGAGAATCACATGACCAAACAGCCTAGGGAAGGGGCTTTTCTACACATGCCACACCAAACAAACACCACGCTTGACTGCCTTCCCTGAGGGAGAGTGTGAAATGTGATAGGGTTGTTTTTTCACACAAAGATTGAAAATGTACACATAATTAAGAGTTTATGCAAAACACACACACACACACACACACACACACACACACACACACACACACACATATACTCACACACACACTCACACACACACACACACACACACACACACACACTATCATACCACAAAAATAGTCCTTAATATCATGTGAGCAGGGGCACCATATACTTCCTGCATTACAGTGTTACGAAAGGTGAGATTCAAATCACAGCTTTGCTAGCGGATGTGCAAAGGTGAGGTAGGTATTTGAGTCAGGACGATCACATTGGGGTCTTGTGAGGGATAATATGGAAAGGAAAGAATTTCCCTTGCCCCTATTTAGAAGAACTGAAATGTGTGCACAAAAGTACGTGGGTGGGGCTGCAGTGGGTGGGGCAGCAATGGGTGGGGTAATAGTGGGTGGGGCTGCAGTTTGGGTGGGGTAACAGTGGAGGGGCTGCAGTGTGGATGGGGTAACAGTGGGTGGGGCTGCAGTGTGGGTGGGGTAGCAGTGGGTGGGGCTGCAGTAGGTGGGGCAACAGTGGGTGGGCAGCAGTTTTGTATCATTCCATGGCCTTTGTTAGCAGCCATAGTAGTCTACATTTACTAAATTTTTTTTTCAAAGAATGAATTTGATAATTGTAACTTACGGGTAGAGTGGTGCTATTTTTTCACACCCAAAGAAACCCCTCATTCCAAAACATGGGTCCAGTGTGTGCATACTATAATTATATGCAGTATGGAAATCAACATCGATGAAACTTAAGCACGTATCACTTCCTTGTTGAAAGATCAGATTTCCATCCTAAAAATTGCAAAACCACTCAAGGAAAAGAAACACAGGCACCCCGTACCTCATGCTAGACTGTCTTATCTGAAAATAATGAAATTAGTGCATGTTGAAAATGCTATGAGTCAATTCAGGAGGAAACACGCTCGATGGAACACAATCTATTGGGTGTATGTATGTGTGTGTGTGTACAGGGTGGTCACCATGCAGGAAAAGAATTAAAGAGGGTGGCATTCACGTAAGCCAGTAGTAGTCTAGTGCACAGCTGCCAATATATGGTAGGTCCTGGTTCACTTCTATACTACAGTAAAATCTCGATAATTAGAACCATGATAATTAGAACATCTGGCTTAATTCAAGCATTGATGAATGTACGGTTCCTAATGTAGGGAGTACATATGTGGTTGGTTAATTAGAACTTATGGATAATTAGAACTTTTTTACTGGAAAATCAAGGTTCTAATTAAAGAGATTTCACTGTATTTGGTATGGAGTTACTCCTCTGCATTTGCAACAATCTTGTGAAGTGGGAAATTCACTCAAAGTATTGTGATGTACACAGTGCAAGTTTTACCAAATCTACCCACTCAGTCTCTAAACATAGAAGGAATGACTCTACTTATAGTAATAAAAAAAAAAATGGTTTAAGCCAAAATTTAAGGAGGGTGGCCCGCCCTGCTTAAAAGGGCTGGCGAGAACACTGTGTGTACGTACAGTACATAAAGTACAGGTCAAAAGTAACTCACATGTTACATTCATGCACAAACTCTATGTAAGATTTCTTGTGTTCTCGTGAAAATCACAAGCAAATGTGTGCGTCCATCTACGCTATCTTTACAGCTCTTACAGACACTCTCCGAATATTCCAGAACATTTTGACTATACACATTTTCGATATCAAGATATTAACGCGTTTACATTTAATCAACTACCTGCCTAATAGTGCTACTTTAAGTATTCGTGCTATTTTTGTTCTAGCATTATGTAGCAGCATTACACAGGTGCACACTGTAGACATGGGTGTACTGTACATACATACGTACACAGGTGCACACTCTAGACATGGGTGTACTGTACATACGTACATACGTACACAGGTGCACACTCTAGACATGGGTGTACTGTACGTACATACGTACACAGGTGCACACTGTAGACATGGGTGTACTGTACATACATACGTACACAGGTGCACACTCTAGACATGGGTGTACTGTACGTACATACGTACACAGGTGCACACTGTAGACATGGGTGTACTGTACATACATACGTACACAGGTGCACACTCTAGACATGGGTGTACTGTACATACGTACATACGTACACAGGTGCACACTCTAGACATGGGTGTACTGTACATACGTACATACGTACACAGGTGCACACTGTAGACATGGGTGTACTGTACGTACATACATACACAGGTGCACACTCTAGACATGGGTGTACTGTATGTGCATATATGTACGCACATACAGACTGTAGACATGGGTGTACTGTACATACGTACATATGTACGTAGGTGCACACTGTAGACATGGGTGTATTGTACGTACATATGTACGCAGGTGCACACTGTAAACATGGGTGTACTGTACATACACTGGTATACTCTGAAAGCATACATACAGGTAATCATCAGTCACATTATGCATTTTATCATAACAAATATGAGTTATTGCACAATATAATACTCCTCTTGCACAATACGATACTCCTCTTGCATAATATGATACTCCTCTTGCACAATATGATACTCCTCTTGCATAATATTCAATACTTCTTGTATGTATATTTGTCGTCACTTTGTGGGCCTCAAAACAGAGAACTGTTATGATAACAACATAATATTGCATATGTATGTATGCATACATATGTATGTATGTGTGTATGTACATATATATTATGCAGATGTATGTATTCGGATTCGTTACCATAATAATTGTACTGATTTCTGGAAATGTACTGTATTGCACAATGTTTCACAATTATTGCAAACTTTGTGGGAATCATAGCAGCATCGCAGCAGGTGTTCAAACAGGGGTGAAACCACTAGTGTGGTCTGGAAATTGCACCACACACAAACACACACACACACACCATCCCACAAACAAGTCCCCAATACCAGAACATAGAGAGGTAGAGATAAATTCGCCTTGCAAGACGGTCAAAGGAGCACGTGAAATGTGCTCTAAGACCACAAACATGCCGTTTAGCTGTGTTGCAATACATTTCCCACCAATTACGTAACAAATACTGCCAGAATAACAACATGGGTAACGAATACCACACATTGGACAACTTTTGTGACTCAAAAATACTATGAAATGCACAATTTTGGGAAACAGAAACGTTTATACAGTCAAACCTCTTGACAAAGTCACTGGATACAACATCACTCTCTCTACAACAACACACACCCATGTTGGGAACTGTTTCACTGCATGGTCTCTGTACAAAACATACTGGCTACAACAACTTGCTTATAGCAGCACAAAGCAGTGGAACCAATGGTGTTGTTGTAAACAGTTTTGACTGTAGCTTAAAATACTGCAATGCCAATTCGCAGAATAAAATGTTGTGAAGGAAGTCAACCCCAAAACCTGAGAATAATACAGTGGAAACTTGTTATAAAGAAATCTCTTACAGTGAATTTCTTGATATAGTGAACAAATTAATGTGACCCAGTTACTGTTCTACAGTGTGAAAGTGTAACTGGTTATAGTGAATTTCTGATATAGTGAAGGATTTTCGGTGTCCCCTGGGATTCGTTATAATGAGTTTCCACTGTATTTGCATGGTCACGAAGTTTTACAATAAAGGGCAAGTCTCTGATCGCTAGTGGAAGTTTTCCCGGTGTAACAATCAATACTCTGCGTTCTCCTTACTCTGACGACAATATTATTCTTGGCGGCATTCACCAACACACATACGTAGATGACACTACGGCCGACAGCAAACTAAGTCAGCTGACTACTCTTCATACCTTTTTACTGTTTCAACAGAGTGCATAGGTAAGTGCGTACTACACAGCCTACAGTGGTAGCTATCTTTCAAAATAGACTTTGGTGAACTGTCTTCAAGTTGTTAGTCTGTATATATGGATTTACATGCACATTTATGCAAGCATCCATACACACACACACACACACACACACACACACACACACACACACACACACAAACACACACACACACATACACACACACACACACGCACGCACACGCACACACACACACACACACACACACACACACACAAACACTGTTATAATCAATGTTCCATGGGTACATGAACACTCACCCACACCAATGGCAGGAAAAGGCTTCATTTTGTTAGCACTGTAGCGAGAGCTTCCTTGCGGGAAATAGACAGAGGAGAGATCCTGGCCACTTGGAGGAGAGAAGAGAACACGCTGTTCCAAATTGTCCTCAACAGAGCAGATCGGAACGTCACACAGTCCTTTCATGACCCGTACGCGGTTTGTGTGAGGGTTGTTTCGAGTGTAAAAGGAGATTTTCGCAGGCTGCGATTTCTCCCTCAGTCCCTTCACATCTGAGAATGCACTGTCAGGAACTGTGTAGGACGAGGATTTTGTCCTTGGGCTACTGAAATCTTGCGTGAAAGGACCTCTAACAAGAAGATCTTGTCCATTTGGAGCATATGTTGCCATCTCGATTATGAATGCGAATCAGAAATAAGACCTACGTAAGCATGAGTAGACAAGTTAATATGTACGTATGTCTATGCATATATTATGTATAATATTATTATAATTCTCAAGGACAACGAAATGAGAATAGTGGACCTCTGTAATCTAACATTCTCTCTAATGTGACCATCTTATGAGGTACAGTTACCATATTAAAGTATGCTAAGATTTCCCTATGTAATCTGACAACTTCCCAATCTGACATTTTTCAAGCCCCACTGAGTGCCGGAATAGAGAGGTCTCACCACTTACCATACACACAACACAATGAAGAAGCTCCTACAACAGATGCAAACATACGTTCAAGTTAAGCTGTGGAGGCACCCAGTGAACCAGTCCTTCCAGTGAAACCACTCAACTCTGACACTCAATGGGACTTGAAAATAGAGTTGGATTTAATAGAGAAACTCTTACCATACTTAAGTATGGTGAATGCATGGTACCTCACAAGATGGCCAGATTAGAGAAAATGTTGGATTCTAGAGGTGTCGGATTACAGTGTGACTCTTAGCATACGTACTTAAGTATGGTAACTGTACCTCATATACCTTAGATTAGTGAGAATGTCGGATTATAGAGGCAACAAAGCACATTAAACCTACACAGGCAGGTATGCAGTCACGGTCCTCATCCAGTGATAGATACGTAGACTCGTATAAGGCCACATTTATCACATGGTTTTGATTCATACAGTTAACACACTGCTTCAATAACTAACACATGGACTATTATGGTATCCAGTGTACAATGAATGAAAATAACCATGGTAACATAAGCTATATACACATATGTACACACTATTATCATAATACACATACAATTTATACAGTGCACTGCTCATACTGTGTGTGTGTGTGTGTGTGTGTGTGTGTGTGTGTGTGTGTGTGTGTGTGTGTGTGTGTGTGTGTGTGTGTGTGTGTGTGTGTGTGTGTGCGTGTATGTGTGTGTGTGTGTGTGTGTGTGACACTCATATGTACATACGTATGCTTATTATTTTGTGTGATAGAGTATGTATGCTGGTATGTACGTATGTAGGTAGGTAGCCCTAAACTACAGTGAAAAGAATGATTGTCCAAGTAAGTGCTTTTCATTGCACCCCTGAAAACCTGAAAACAGTTTGCGTGTTTTAAGGGTTGCAAAAATTACACAAAGGCTTCTCATTAGTGGCATTTTTTCATTGTCATCCCAATCTCAATACGCGCGATACTTAGACATGTAGCACTATACGTATGCACAACTGACGCAAGGGCAGAGGATCTAATGGGATCGCAACAATCTAACATTTACATACAACCATACAGTCACTTCTGGTTGATCCGACACTGGTTCATCCGGAAACCTCAATAATCTGACACTCTGCTGTGAATCTCCATCACTACATCGTACACAATTCTACCTCATTCATCCATAGACACTCTATACTACGCCTGCATGGTTTATCTCACACATTCATAGGAAATAAAAGCACAGATATCGCTAGAAAAACCAGATGGCACCATACATGCATACTGAGTTGATGAGTGCTGTAATTCACGACATCAATGTACTGATCCCTAAATCATATAAATTTCATTGCAATTGACCTCAACAAGTTAAACATGAGCTCATGCTGGTACATAAATATAAAAATGGTAAGGTTCACATCATCATACACTTTCATGCATTAAAGGGCACCTATGAAATACAGCCAACTCCTTTAACAGGACACCATTGCTCTGTCCCATTTGAAGTCCCTCACATTGACATGCGTGCACTTGAAACCTCTGAAATAAGGACACCTCCATATACAGGACAGCTTACTGTGGTTCCAGTGGTGTCCTTATTATAGTCCTTATTATAGAGGTTTTATTGTAATATATCCATACATACATGTAAGCACACACACATGCACAAACACACACACACACACACACACACACAATACATACATACACACACACACACACACACACACACACACACACACACACACACACACACACACACACACACAATACATACATGCAGACTTAGTTGGTAAGCACTGTAAATAGTGATACTAATACACACATCCCTAAAAGCACATGGATTTCGCTGCATTTGGCACCAGCGAGTTGTTAAATATGAGTTCGTGTTGTTGTGTAAATATGAAAATGCTAAGCTACGTATCATCATACACTTTCATGCATATGTGCACATACGTACATACGTACCTATATTCATACACACATGCAAGCACACACATACATACAAACACACACACACACACACACAACACGCGCGCGCACACACACACACACACACACACACACACACACACACACACACACACACACATACACACACACACACACACACACACACACACACACACACACACATAGGCACCTAACTACAAGTACACCAACATCACATGCATACGTACATAGAATCTAAACAATATTAATACTATCAATTTATCACAAGTATATTCCTGGGCAGGATGTCTTGTGGTTCAACACAAGAGAACTGGTTTCAAGACCCATTCATCGATCACAAGACAGGAAGACAATGTCAAGCTTACAATGAGGGTCATAATAGTGAGGTTGAGGTTTCAGTATGGGGTATAATGTCGGGTCCAATGCGGTCAACGCAATTCCTGTCAACAATGACTCAGTCCAGAGACTAGGGAAGAGCCCCTTGTGGGAGATGTAGGATAGAGTGTGCGCTGGTCCAATCACAACAGACACAAAAGCAAATTGGGATCACCAGGAATTCTATTACCACATAAGTGCTTTTTTACATATGGTGTTTATGTCACAAATCAAAAACTTGAACGCATTTGTATATATTAGACCATGTATCTAACCAAATATTCACAATATATTTTTGCGAATGCATGTGAAATTTGCAAATTTTGAGAAAGATATGTTCCATGAACATAAACACCTACGTACGTATACGGCATATGGTATACAGAACTTCTTCATCTACATATTTATGCAATCGATTTGGAAAGGGATGATGGTGTGTGTGTGTGTGTGTGTGTGTGTGTGTGTGTGTGTGCACGCGCGCACACGTGTGTGTATGTACGTATGTGTGTGTGAGTGTGCAAGCATGCACCAACTGAGATTGACAAACTTACGTAAGTGTTGTGAATGAAAATGGCATACTTATAGGAGGGAAGAATCACAGGTGGTAAGGTTACTTAAAGGAAAAGTGACATAACAGAAGACATCAACAGTTAACTACCTCATACTTACAGTATGAAGAGCTTTCTGAAGTCTCAAGGGAAACTAATTAGATCAGATGATAAATCTACCCCAGCACAGTGAACACCCCCACACACACCACTACAGCAGTGAACACCCCCACACACACAGCACTACAGCAGTGAACACCCCCACACACAGCACTACAGCAGTGAACACCCCCACACACAACACTACAGCAGTGATCACCCCCACACACACAACACTACAGCAGTGATCACCCACACACACAACACTACAGCAGTGATCACCCCCACACACAACACTACAGCAGTGATCACCCCCACACACACAGCACTACAACAGTGATCACACACACACAGCACTACAACAGTGATCACCCCCACACACACCACTACAGCAGTGATCACCCACACAGCACTACAGCAGTGATCACCCACACACACACCACTACAGCAGTGATCACCCACACACACAGCACTACAGCAGTGATCATCCACACACGCACCACTACAGCAGTGATCACCCACACACACACCACTACAGCAGTGATCACCCACACACACACAGCACTACAGCAGTGATCACCCACACACACAGCACTACAGCAGTGATCACCCACACACACACCACTACAGCAGTGATCACCCACACACACACACCACTACAGCAGTGATCACACACACACACACAACACTACAGCAGTGATCACCCCACACACAGCACTACAGCAGTGATCATCCACACACACACAGCACTACAGCAGTGATCACCCCCACACACACCACTACAGCAGTGATCACCCACACACACACCACTACAGCAGTGATCACACACACACACACCACTACAGCAGTGATCACACACACACACACAACACTACAGCAGTGATCACCCCCACACACAGCACTACAGCAGTGATCATCCACACACACACAGCACTACAACAGTGATCATCCACACACACAACACTACAGCAGTGATCACCCACACACAGCACTACAGCAGTGATCACCCACACACACAGCACTACAGCAGTGATCACCCACACACACAACACTACAGCAGTGATCACCCACACACACAGCACTACAGCAGTGATCACCCACACACACACCACTACAGCAGTGATCACACACACACACACACACCACTACAGCAGTGATCACCCACACACACACCACTACAGCAGTGATCACCCCCACACACACAGCACTACAACAGTTATCACACACACACAGCACTACAACAGTGATCACCCCCACACACAGCACTACAGCAGTGATCACCCACACACACAACACTACAGCAGTGATCACCCACACACACAACACTACAGCAGTGATCACCCACACACACACCACTACAGCAGTGATCACCCACACACACACCACTACAGCAGTGATCACCCACACACACACCACTACAGCAGTGATCACACACACACACACCACTACAGCAGTGATCACACACACACACACAGCACTACAGCAGTGATCACCCACACACACACCACTACAGCAGTGATCACACACACACACACCACTACAGCAGTGATCACCCACACACACACCACTACAGCAGTGATCACACACACACCACTACAGCAGTGATCACCCCCACACACACCACTACAGCAGTGATCACCCACACAGCACTACAGCAGTGATCACCCACACACACACCACTACAGCAGTGATCACCCACACACACAGCACTACAGCAGTGATCATCCACACACACACCACTACAGCAGTGATCACCCACACACACACCACTACAGCAGTGATCACACACACACACACAGCACTACAGCAGTGATCACCCACACACACAGCACTACAGCAGTGATCACCCACACACACACCACTACAGCAGTGATCACCCACACACACACACCACTACAGCAGTGATCACACACACACACACAACACTACAGCAGTGATCACCCCACACACAGCACTACAGCAGTGATCATCCACACACACACAGCACTACAGCAGTGATCACCCCCACACACACCACTACAGCAGTGATCACCCACACACACACCACTACAGCAGTGATCACACACACACACACCACTACAGCAGTGATCACACACACACACACAACACTACAGCAGTGATCACCCCCACACACAGCACTACAGCAGTGATCATCCACACACACACAGCACTACAACAGTGATCATCCACACACACAACACTACAGCAGTGATCACCCACACACAGCACTACAGCAGTGATCACCCACACACACAGCACTACAGCAGTGATCATCCACACCCACACCCACACAGCACTACAGTGTAGTTCCTGATGTGCATACATACACAACTAATGATGAAATACATAAGAGGAGAAACGAACCTACCAATGTACATATGTGTAACGTGTGTGTGTGTGTGCGCGCGCGGCGCGCACGCGTGTGTGTGTGTGTGTGTGTGTGTGTGTATGTGTGTGTGTGTGTGTGGTCCAGTTGGCATGATGGGCTGGTTATAGTAGTCTCTTGTGGGAGCTTAAGCCTGTTGCCAGTGAGTGGTGCTGTTAGAGGGATGAAAGCTGTGACTCTCAGTAGCTTACGTGTGAAATCATACCTGTCAGTCTCAACCACTGAAAACATTAAAATGAATATCAATAATGTCGGATTAGGAAGTCGTCCGATTACAGAGTACCTCTTACCATACTTTTATATGGCGACTGTACCTCATAAGATGGTCAGATTAGAGAGAATAATGGATTAAAGAGGTGTTGGATTACAGAGGTTTGACTGTATTAGTTTGGCCTACAGGTGCAACTGGGGGTGCATGTACCATACATACAGTGGAGCACTGATATAACAAAGTGGAAATTCCCACACAAATGTTTTGTTATATCAGAACTTTGTTATAGCCAGCACTGTGTTCTATTGCTGTACATACACTGATGTTGACTTGAGCTTTGTTATAGACAGAAATTTGTTATAACAGTGTTTGTTATAAGTGTGCACCGCTGTATGTACCTGTAGGGGTAGTCTAGGAGGCCAGACTAGCAACACACTGGCAACTACGTACGTATGTACACCACCATAAGCAAATTTACTACCTAGTCCAGTAAAACGTCTGCAATCCTACGTACATGCACCTCTACACTCTCCATTTCACTGTCAGCATTATCCTATGGGCTACAGTCACCTAATGAAGCATGTTAACAGTCACTCTGTAATCCAACAACCTCCTAGTCTGACACTTTTCAAGTTCCATTGAGTCAAGGATCAAAGAAGAGGGTTCACTGCACACGCACCAACTCAATGTCAGCACTACGTAATTCCTTGTTGTCGATTACTGTGAAACCTCTCAAATCCGACACTCAATGGGACCTGAGAATACTGTCGGATTCGGAGGTTGTTGGATTACGGAGTCATTATTTCCATACTTTAACATGGTGACTGTACCTCATTAAACAATCAGATTAGAGAGAATAACGGATTACAGAGGTGTCGGACTAGAGAAGTTTCACTGTATATACAATATGTGAATACACACACAACCACTTCCATAGGAACCTACATGCTGCACTGTACTTAGGTGAAATGATAAGATCATTCTGCAACTAAAATAGATCGGTGGTTGGTAAACGGACACACATAGTCCAAATTTTAACCCTTGTGTAGGGGTTACAGATGAAGCCAGTGAAGTGGCCCACAACATGCAATAACTCGCTGTACAAACAATACACATGAGTAACAAATTCACCACACATGCATAAAACTAATACAGTTGTTCCTATCCAACTTTCACTTTCAAAATGAAGCCCATTCTAGACGACACTAAAATGTTCTCAGGAAGTGAATAAAACTAACTGACTAATATGTGGAAATACTAAATACTGCAACAAACGTTAACATTGGTTTAAAGTCTCGCAAGTGGATGTTTTAAAATAATCCATGCTGATAAAACAACCCTTTCCACGCAGGTACTGTGTGACAAAGTGGTGGGTTGTCTCTCATAAGCATAGATTCAACAAGGTTGGATAAATTTTATGATAACAATGGAGAATCATTGTGTTTAATCGATAAATATATCCAGAGCCTTCATTACATACTTCAACCAACATGTGCAATCGAGTGCAAACTATACCCTACTTCGTGGCAGCACCATAGACACTCAATACTACGCAGTATAAAGTGTATGGTAACACGGATCACAAGTGATTACGTGATGAGTGAATCATTGGCAGCGTTGGAAAGAATGGTCAGCATTCAGACAATGTCCGAACACTTTGGCAATTTATCCGACCCAAATAGGTTTTGGTTGGACATTTGGCAGAGCACTACCTAATACTTATGATACGTACATCGGGTCCTACAGCGATGTTACTAAGTCATTTGTACTGGTCTAGGTCTGGTATGCTTTCATTATTTGCTGATTCACATCTACTGTGGCACATGTGTACTTCAGTCTCCAAAAGTATGTCTGAGCAAAGCTAAAGTTGTCTGAC
>CAUJGJ010000082.1:1532500-1540000 GCA_963170055.1 Halisarca cf. caerulea
CGACATGTTCATAGGTGATATGGACATTGGAAGAACTGAAACAGTAGCTGACAACAAGCCTAAACTAACCATACTGGAACAGCCTAAATCGGTGTGTGTGTGTGTGTGTGTGTGTGTGTGTGTGTGTGTGTGTGTGTGTGTGTGTGTGTGTGTGAGAGAGAGAGAGAGGGAGAGAGAGAGAGAGAGAGAGAGAGAGAGAGAGAGAGAGAGAGAGAGAGAGAGAGTGCGTGCATGTGTGCGTACGTGTGTGTGTGATATTCATACATGTATATGCACATGTACGTATGTACGTACACGTACATATTATTATAATGTTGTGGGATCTGGTTTATTTGACAACATCTGCTCCCCAAAGATGTGTTGAATTGACCAGGTGTTGGATGAATCAGATGTGTATGTACGTATGCGTATGTTACCATGTGTATGTAGTATATAGTCCATGTGTACTGAACTACTCTCGTAGTACTTGCTTATGGTCTTGTAGAGAGGATTTCGGTTCCGCTATGACTGCGAGGGACAATCACATGGAGGATTGCCAGGAGAGAACTCGGAAAGAAACAGAAAAGCTAAGAGCTATCCCACAGTACAGGTGTGTGTGTGTGCGTGTGCGTGTGTGTGTGTGTGTGTGTGTGTGTGTGTGTGTGTGTGTGTGTTTGTGTGTGTGTATGTGTGTGTGTGTGTGTGTGTGTGTTTGTGTGTGTGTGTGTGTGTGTTTGTGTGTGTGTGTGTGTGTGTTTGTGTGTGTGTGTGTGTGTGTGTGTGTGTGTGTGTGTGTGTGTGTTTGTGTGTGTGTGTGTGTGTGTGTGTGTGTGTGTGTGTGAGTGTGTGTGTGTTTGTGTGTGTGCATGTGTTTAACTCTTGTTCTGTTCTCTACTACATAATTGCAGCTTGTAAACTACAGAGGGCGTGCGCGGATCGTAGTTTCCTTGGTAACAGAGAGTGACCCGCCTCTTCCTCATGCCCATTCTATCGTGGGACGTAACACAGAGAACGGACAATGCACAGTTGAAGTGGGCCCAGAGAACGACATGTGTGCAACGTGAGTGTGTGTGTGTGTGTGTGTGTGTGTGTGTGTGTGTGTGTGTGTGTGTGTGTGTGTGTGTGTGTGTGTGTGTGTGTACTCCATATGTTCGGCTCTGGTACATATGTACATATGTATGTACGTACGTATTGTGATTAGAGCAGATCTTTCATTAGCTCATCATTTGAATTGTGAGTTAATTTGTATTTGATTTCATATTCACTCTCTGATTTTCAGGTTTCCAAATTTGGGTATTTTGCATGTGACGCGCAAACGTGTGGTCGACGTACTGACTGATCGGTTCATCCAGAACAAAGCCATGCAGATCACAATGCAAGGAATGGACCCAGCACAACACATCGGTGAAGGTCAGTTCTCATTGTCCTTTAGACACACAAATATGCGTACATTTCACACAGTACACACACACACACATACGTATGTACGTACATGCTATGGTTACGTTTATACTAATGTGCATGTGTACATATGTACACTTGTGTATGTGTCTTTGTATACACTGGCATGTATACGTACGTACGTTTATATGTGTGTTTGTGTGTGTGTGTACTGTATGTATGTATGTGAGTACATCACGTGCACAAATGCCAACAATGATATACGTAAGTACCTACTTGATGGTGACAGTTAAAATACGTAAATACGTAGTCTTCAATCTATATATTGCATGGCTGCTGTATGTGTGCAAGTATACGCGTAACTATGTATGTATGTTCGTATGTTATTGTGTTATGTTTTTTACCCTAACTCCATTGTCGTTTGCGTGCAGTAGAGAGGGATGCAGCCCGACGAGAAGCAGACAAGGTGGCTAAGGGAATGAACCTGAGTGTGGTCAGGCTGTGCTTCCAGGCCTATCTTCCCGACGAGAGGGGCTACTTCAGAATACCACTCGATCCGGTTTTTAGTCAGAAGGTCTACGACAGCAGTAAGTTGTAGTTGTACAGGATTGAATGGATGTAATCATTTGTCCCTAACAAAGATTGCAGCATCACTCTTCACAGCCTTACTTTTCACAGCCTCACTCATTACAACCTCACTCATCACACCCTTACTATTTCTACCATGCAAGAACACATTCTCGCACACTACATTCTCTCATCTCACTCTCACTCATAACAACATCACTCATCACATTCTCACTTATCACACCCTCTCTTTTCCCACTATGCAAGACTGCACCCTCACTCAGGCCACCATGTAAGTTTACCTCACACTCATCACACCCTCACTCATCACACCTTCTCTTATCTCACCATGAAATATTTCACTGATACTCACCACAGGTTGCGCAGTCACACACACTCATTTTTCGCATACGTATGTAGGTACATAGTACACCCTGTTCACACTCTAGCTCCTCCCCCTCACAGAGGCACCGTCGGCGGCCACACTTAAGATCTCACGAATTGACAGACCGTCAGGAACAGTGAGAGGAGGAGATGAAGTTTACCTATTGTGTGACAAAGTGCAGAAAAGTGAGTGCCCAGCGAAATACTACTCCATCCCATAATACGTATATGTACGTAGTTATTACGTACATAACATACCTGTATGCCCAGTGGAACCTTGTAATCTGGCACCCCTGGAATCCAACATTCTCTCCAATCAGACCTTCTTGTGAGGTACAGCCGGCAAATATTGAATAAGATTGCCAGTCACTCCGTAATGCGACACTTTTTTCGTGTTTCATTGAATGTCAGATTACAGAGGTTTCGCTGTACGTGGTGCCTTATTAGTAGTCCAAAGTATGTAGTAATGGTTAGAGAATTCCGAACGAAACATAAGTATGTACGAAAATGTGTACATGCGTACATGTACGTACATACGTATGATGACCGGGATTTAGTTATGTCAGCCATTTGGCTGCATAGAACTTTGTTAGTCCTAACATATCATCTCAAAACTGTTGAAATTGAGAGCTAAACCTTCGATTTCAACTGTTACTGACAAGTGGTAACTTTTGTATCAATCACATGACATTGTATCAGTGTTAAGATTTCATTGTGTTTTGTGCGCATACATACATGCTAAATCAGTGATCAGTAGAAATAGCTGACCTACCTACTTTCAAAATGTCCTCACAATATGATCTGGGTCATTCGTTTGTCCAATCAAAGGTCAGTTACTGCTTATGTCTGCCACTGTAAGCACTCAGTCTCTCCTGCCCTAACACTTACAGTCACTTGCCAATACATACAGTATGTACGTACATACGTATGTATCATTAAAGAATAGAAGTATTGAAGTTCATTGCTTTCAGTCAACAGCACAGCTACGTACTAAAGGTGAACTTTCAATAAGGATAAGGGTTTAGTAGCTGTGGTGTGTCTGTGTGCAATGATCTTTTTTTGGTGAATAGAATAGCAACACACTACCAGTGCAGGAGTTGCTAGCATTGGTAGTGTGTCCAGGTCATGTGTTTGTGATACATGTGTATGTATGCATGTACATACGTATGTACATAAGTATATGTGTCATGGCGCGGGGGCGAAAGTTGGGTGGATCAAAGAGTACCGCGGGCTTACATTCGCGATGTAGCCCTGCTACTCTGATGTAGCCCAGGTCAAGGGTCTTGTCAATCTCCTGCCAGCCAAAACCCATTCATGCCTCATTAATTAGTAGTTGTCAATTGTCACATTTTGCAGTGTTTTGCTTCACCATGACACATAATAGTTGTATCCTGCCTTGGTGTGCTACAGCAGCATAAAGTGCCAATTAATTGACCTCGGGCTGCGCCCTCGGTCAATTAATTAGCACTTTATGGCTGCTGTAGCACACCAAGGCAGGATACAACTATTACGTACTGCACATGTTTATGATCATGTGTACATGCGTATGTACATGCTTATCTGATGTTTTTCAAGAATTTTCTGTGTACTGTTCTAGCGTATGTGCGCAATGTACGTATGTACATACTTGTGGCATGTGGTTAGTAGTGATGTGATGTTTGTTCCTGTGTGCTTTGTTAGATGACATTGAAGTGCTGTTCTATGAGGATGAAGGCTATGCTTCAAGTATGTATGAAATCGGCTGTGTACGTACATACTGTATGTGTACGTGTGTGTGCATGTGTGTATGTTCCAACACACATGCACACACACACACGCGCGCGCGCGCACACACACACACACACACACACACACACACACACACACATACACACACACACAAAACATGCACACACACACATAAGCAACACACACACACAAAACATGCACACACACATAAACAAAACACACACACACAACACACACACAACTGATTTGATGTTTGTATATGTACGTATATGCACTTACGTACGTACATATGTACCTGTGTCCACTTTTCAGACAAATCTTGGGAAGCTCTTGGAACATTTGGACCTCAGGATGTCCACCATCAGGTACGTACGTACGTACTTATGTACTGGATATGTGTATGTACAGTATGTTCATGCATACATATTTACTTACATACATACGCACATACAGTACACACATGGATACGTATATGTATGTACTTGCGTACTGTATATACTGTATATGTACATACATCTACTCACATGGCTTAGTGTGTACATACGTATGTACGTACATACTATGTATGTGTGCATGTGTGATATAGTTGTGTGCATGCTGCTGTCGATAGCAGTAAGTTATGTGAGTATATAAATGCTTACATTTACTGTTATGACTGATTACCACACACACACACCCCCGGGTCAGTACTCACACACACAATTCAACACAAGTCTTGCATTTTGTAAAAAGTTTCAATGCCTCTTTTAAACTCCGCATGGAATGATGATAATGATGCAAAAACAGATGCGTACAAGAAAAACCAAATGCATACCTAATAATCGTGTGATCTTATTCGTGTGCTGTACATGCTAACTGTAATGATACATGTACTGTATGTGTGTTTCTTGCTTTTACAGTATGCAATTGTGTTCAAGACACCGCCATTCTACAATCTTGCCATCGAGAGACCTCACACTGTGAACATTGCTTTGAGGAGGCCTTCTGATAAGGAGATGAGCGACCCCAAGCAGTTTACCTACCTACCACAGGAGTTTGGTTAGTGTACATGTGTTTTTTTGTGTGTGTGTGTGTGTGTGTGTGTGTGTGTGTGTGTGTGTGTGTGTGTGTGTGTGTGTATGTGTGTGTGTATGTGTGTGTGTGTGTATGTGTGTGTGTGTGTGTGTGTGTGTGTTTGTGTACATGAACACACACACACACACACAAAGCTAACCTGAAAGTACGTACATATCTGTTTCAACTTTATCATTTGTCTGTAATGACATGCACTGACACAAACCATTGCTGACTGTAGCCATGTATGTACATGTATGTATGTATGTATGTATGTATGTATGTATGTATGTATGTATGTATGTACGTATGTACGTATGTATGTACATATGTACATGTATGCACCTACGTATGTATGCACTTGGTTGAAAACTCTAAAAGTTATCCTACATACATAGGGTGTTGGGTGCTTTTGGTGCATGTCCAAGTTTTGGTGGATTCACTCTGTGAAAAGGAAATCTGTGATGAACGAATGTACGTGTGTTTGTTTATGCATAGATGAGGAGAGAATTGGAATGAAGAGGAAAAAGAAGATTGATCACTTTACCGACTTTTTCAGCCGAGGTGGCGGAGGAGGTGGTGGTGGAATGCCCACAGGTGGACCCTCAGGAGGAATGCAGGGAGGCAATTCTGGTGAGTGTCGTGTGACTGTATGTAGTGCATGGCTACTCTGCAGATTGCAGACAATGTCAGGTTATCAAGTTAACATTAGTGTAGACTGTAGCTCAGATTATGGTCTGGTTGGGGAAATGTCAGATTACCAAGTTAACATTAGTGTAGGCTGTAGCTCAGATTATGGCCTGGTTGGAGAAATGTCAGATTATCAAGTTAACATTAGTGTAGGCTGTAGCTCAGATTATGGTCAGGTTGGAGAAATGTCAGATTACAGAGTTTCCAATGTATTTGCATAATGTTATAGTCAGTATATAGAGACTCTATTGGAGGTCAGATATTTACATACATAAGTGTCCGGTTATGGGACGTCCAGTGTGTGTTGAGTCTTTTTAGTCGCTGTTCTCCCAGAAATAGAAAATTGGCATACAGAGTTATCACCGAATGCATACGTACGTACGTATAATGGAGACTTCCCCTTTGGTGTCTTATTCATGTACGTACGTATGTAGGTGTCAGATTAGGGAACTTCCTATGTATCCACGTACGTATCTAGTCTTTTTGATATACGTATGTTCTCCCAGAATTAGAACTTTGTCGAATATATGTGTGTAATTTGGTTGTCAGATTGCAGAGGTTTCACTGTGTGTGTGTGTGTGTGTGTATGTGTCTTTGCTCATCCTCAGGCCAACAGGGAAGCTTCTTTAGTGGGCTCTACTCCAACTACTCTTTCACTGGAAATTCTTCGTACGGCGGTAACCAAGGTGGCCAGCCCCAGGTAGAATTTCAAGCTCCATTCCGTCAGGGGATACCCCCTCAGCAGCCTCCCTCGGTGAGTGGGGGAATGTTTGGACCATCAACTGGTCATGAAGGCGCCGGGTTTGAAGTACCCTTCACCTCCCAGCCGGGCTATAGTGGCCAGGGTGCTGGTATGATGGAGGGAATTCCCCACAGAAATCCCCCACCCTACGGCACAGCTGGGGGAAGTAACTTTGGTGGTAGCAGTAGTGGCTTTTGGGGACAAGGTTAGTACGAGTGCGTCTACATTGTTCTTACTGTGCGTTTTTGTTTGTTTTTATGTAGTGAGTGGAGGAGATCGGGCGAGGGAAGACGGTCATGAAATGCTTGCACGAGAGCTAGTGTGTACCCAAGACATAACAGAATTTATTTGCAAACACTGTTAGAACTACTTTTCACCATGTTTCTGTATAGTCTTGTGTGTGTGTGTGTGTGTGTGTGTGTGTGTGTGTGTGTGTGTGTGTGTGTGTGTGTGTGTGTGTGTGTTTCGAATACCTTGCGTTTTTGTCACTCTGTGCATGTGTTGTGTGTGTATGCGGGTATTGGCCCCTAGCATGTACGTATGAACGTATTCTTGCATGTATGTACCTGTGTGTTTGTGTGTGTATATTTGCACATATCATTTAAGTATCCTGTGCTGATGTTTCAACTACCTAGTAGCTCTATTGTAACTCATCAGGTTTATCCCCCATTGTGTGTGTGTATGTACGTGTACGTATGCAAGTGTCTATTCTTATCAGTTGTTCACTTTGTTTTTACGTGGAATTCATATTCTTTTACTTACATTTTCCGCTTGTTAAGGATTTGATACATAAATTACATACGTACGTATAATGTTGAATTTATTGCACAAAATTTTAGTGGATTGTATGCTAGCATGTCTTCTTTACTAGAATTTACAATGTAATTTGTAGGAAAAAGAATCATGCACGCATTCATAGATTATTGAGAATCTGTGTTTAGTACAAATCATGCTAG
>CAUJGJ010000082.1:1545000-1555000 GCA_963170055.1 Halisarca cf. caerulea
ACATACGTACAATGGTAGGTACATTCTTCTGTGTCTTCCCCTTCAGGCCCCACTCCACCTGGCTGTGCTAACCAAGCAATCTAACATAGTAGAGATACTTCTGAAGGCCAATGCTAACACCATGACCACTGACAGGAATGGGAATACTCCTCTCCACATTGCCTGCCAGCTTGGGTGAGTGTATGGGTGTGTATGTGTGTACATATGTGTGTGTGTGTGTGTGTGTGTGTGTGTGTGTGTGTGTGTGTGTGTGTGTGTGTGTGTGTGTGTGTGTGTGTGTGTGTGTGAGGATAACAAGTACTTCTCCCACCTTCAGCTCTCCAATCATGGCAAGGTTGCTGGTGACGTGTAAGCAAGGAGGGTCTCACGCCGACCGCAACCACCCAGAACTGAGCATGTTGAATATTGCAGGTGTGTGTGTGTGTACGTTTGTACATATGTAAATATGTACATACGTATGTACATGCTTGCAGACACCAATCATCATTTTACTCATTCTTTCTTTCACTCTGTTTTCTTATCCATGAACATCCACTCTCCTCTTACCTGCGTACTTCCTCTCTCCCTCATCTCGTCTACTCCCTCTCTCCCTCATCTCCTCTACTCCCTCTCTCCCTTACGTCCTCTACTCCCTCTCTCCCTCATCTCCTCTACTCCCTCTCTCCCTCATCTCCTCTACTCCCTCTCTCCCTTACTTCCTCTACTCCCTCTCTCCCTTACTTCCTCTACTCCCTCTCTCCCTTACTTCCTCTACTCCCTCTCTCCCTTACTTCCTCTACTCCCTCTCTCCCTCATCTCCTCTACTCCCTCTCTCCCTCATCTCCTCTACTCCCTCTCTTCCTCATCTCCTCTACTCCCTCTCTCCCTCATCTCCTCTACTCCCTCTCTCCCTTACTTCCTCTACTCCCTCTCTCCCTCATCTCCTCTACTCCCTCTCTCCCTCATCTCCTCTACTCCCTCTCTCCCTTCTTCCTCTACTCCATCTCTCCCTTATTTCCTCTACTCCCTCTCTCCCTTCTTCCTCTACTCCCTCTCACTGTTCCTCTCCATCTCTCCATCCCTCACTATCACTCATTCCCCTCCCCTCACTCACTCATCTCCCCTCCACTCACTCCCTTCTCCCATAAGTTCCCTCCACTCACTCCCATTACTCACTTCCTCTCTCACCTCACTCCCTTGACTAAATTCCCTCTGTCCCCTCTGCCTCTGTTCTTCAGGCTACAGTCCTCTCCACTTGGCTGTGTTGTGTGGGAAGAATGTGGACACTTTGAAGGAGTTGATAGTGACAGCTGGAGCAGACCCCAATGTGCAGGTTAGCAGTACATGTGTGTGTGTGTATGTGTGTGTGTGTGCTCGTGTGTGTATGTGTGTATGTTTGATGGCATAAGTCCACTGTAATGGGGTTTGTGTACACCAAGAACAGCTATTGTGGTGATATTGTTATTATGTATATGTTGATTTTTATGTGTTTTCTGAGTATGTACGCACACTAGTTGATTGTTGGAGCATATTGTTATTGTTTTGCTATATGGCAATACGTATGTACATGAGTACATCTGCATGTACACACACACACACACACACACACACACACACACACACACACACACACACACACACACACACACACACACACATACACACACACACACACACACACACACACACACACACAACACACACACATACACACACACACACACACACACACACACACACACACACACACACACGCGAACACCTACCCCATACTCTCATGTACTTACACAGGATAGTAAGAGTGGACGTAGCCCTCTTCACTTGGCTGCTGAGAGAGGAGATTTGGCTATGACAGGATTTCTCCTTGTGCAAGTGAGTATTTATGGACTTGTACGTATCTCTGCACCAAAGCAGACACAAACTATTCTATCACTGTTTTCTTTGTATGTTTTTGGGTTTTTCTCTAATGCTCATTTTCTCTTTCACAGAGACACATTTTGGCCGGCTTGGGTGATTACCATGGCAACACTCCATTGCATTTGGCTGCCGGTTGTGGCCATCTTGACTGTGTCAATCTCTTGATCACGTCTGGTGTCAATGTTGCCATGGTGAATGCTGAAGGGGAAACCCCACTTGATCTGGCGAGAATGAAAGGCCACCAAGAAGTGAGCAAGTGTCTGTGACATGAATTTTGTGATACATAAAACATTAAAAGATTGCGACATAGTGTGATCATTGTATATAGCACTGAAATCATTGTGGATTTGTAGATTCCATAATATGAATGAATTGCCACTTTATCTAACTAATTTTCGTGAAAATATTGCACAAAGGAATATTCTAACCCTCAATAGCAATCTTTTACAAGCAAAGTTTCCATGATTTAGAGTATCTCCCACATGCACTTACGTACGTAAGCATATTGCACAGCACTGTGGAGCCTCTCCTATCCGGGTGGCTTGGGAGCAGGGGGTGCCCGTAACAATGAAAGTATAGGCCATATGCCATTAATACAATGTCTTGTGTGCAATATGAAGTTGCATGGCTTTGTACATAGTATATGCTGTACTGTACTCAGCCACGGTTCTTTCAAACTTTGTGCTCAGTTTCTACTGGTTATTCCAATGCATGCACATACACTATCTGGGAGTATGGCCATTAATGTTGTTCACAAGCAATGATCTTAAAATAACTTCCTATTACGAAAACACTGCCCAGTTAATAGATGTGCCCACTACTAGGGGTGTGTGTGTGGGGGGGGGGGGGGAAGAGGTTCTACTGTAGAGCCTAAGCAATATTGTCCATGCTGTTTGTGCTAATAGTCAACTTACAGTGTGATCTGGTTTATCCGACCTCATCTGTTCACCATGAATGTGTCACGTAAACCAGGTGTCGGATAAACCAGGTGTCGGATAAACCAGGTGTTAGATAAATCAGGTGTCAGATAAACCAGGTGTTGGTTAAACCAGGTGTTAGATAAACCAGGTGTTAGATAAATCAGGTGTGTGCTCTACATAAGGACCACCTGTCTATAGAAAGCTCTCTTACTTGAGTGGTCTTTTTGTACAGGTTTCACCATATATACATATATGTTCTGTGTTTACTTAGTTAAATTTTGTTTGCTTATTCTTTATTGCTAGGTGATAGACCTTCTGGAAAGTGAAATGAGTCGGATAGACCAAGGTTTGTATGTGCTTGTCATGCCATGCTCAATTTGGTTTGAATGGACGAATTGCGTCATGTGATCTCGTGTGCGGAAATCACATGTAACTGTATGTACGTATGCATGTATTGTTGGGAAACATTATTTTTTACACAAGTATAGATTAATTTAAGATCAATAAATTTATTGTGTATTTAGTGCTTCTTCGTAAATCTGTCATCACTTTGTCTACCATGAATTTTGTGTGTGAGTTATTTGAAGTTGTACATCTTCATGGGTTCAGTGCTGCTGTTCTTATCTATCTGCTACAATCTACCAAAACAAATCACAGTAAATTGACAAGAAAATATCACTTTTACTTGTATGTATGTATGTATGTACATATGTATGTATGTATGTATGTATGTATGTATGTATGTATGTATGTACATATATATGTATCTATGTATGTACATATGTATGCATGCATGTATGTGTGCATGTATGTACGTATGTATGTATGTACGTATATACGTATGTGTGTACGTATGCATGTACGTATGTATGTATGTATGTATGTATGTACCTATGTATGTATGTATGTATGTACATATGTATGCATGCATGTATGTATATAGGTACGTATGTATGTATGTATGCATGCATGCATGCATGTACGTATGCATGTATGTATGGATGTATTTATGTATGCATATACATATGTATGCACTATGTACGTACATACGTATGTACATAGTGCATACAGTAGGTGTGTACTTGGATGTGTATATGCATATTTTTGTACAGTATATCAAAATTGGGTACAATTGTGTACATAATTGCTAGCAGAGTTTTCTGTCAACCATAGTCTCCTGCGGTAGTGTGTGTGTGTGTGTGTGTGTGTGTGTGTGTGTGTGTGTGTGTGTGTGTGTGTGTGTATGTGTGTGTGTGTGTGTGTGTGTGTGTGTGTGTGTCCATCTACTGTGAATTTGTTTCCACTACCTTTGATTACATGTTTGGTGTGTGTTGTTTGTAGATATTGTGAAGCAGTTGGGATCAGTGACTATTGAGGAGCAACCACCATCTCAGCCACCACCTCCAGAGTACATGCCTAAAATGAAAAGAGAGCCTGGTGTGTGTGTGTGTGTGTTTGTGTGTGTGTGTTTGTGTGTGTATGTGTGTGTGCCTGTGTGTGTACATTTATACCTACATGCATGTATGTGTGTGTGTGTGTGTGTGTGCACATGTGTGTGTGTGTGTGTGTGTGTGTGTGTGTGTGTGTGTGTGTGTGTGTGTGTGTGTGTGTGTGTGTGTGTGTGTGTGTGTGTGTGTGTGTGTGTGTGTGTGTGTGTGTGTGCATGCATTTCTGTACTTCCTTATGTGTGTGTATGTCTGTGTGTGAACATAATATAATACATATGTATGAATATCAGTATTCATATACAATGGATTTTTTTTACAAATATCTAAGTTTAATGGTAAGAAGCTGCACTTGGAGCGTGTATGGTGTAACTTTGCAAAATAAAATAGTTTGTTTTCTTGATATATTGTTTGTTTTGTTTGGAAAATATTTATGTATGCAGAATGGGATGTGCGCAAGATGGGTTTTTGTATTGTGACTGCTCTTTGCTGTGCTCTGTACATATGTACGTACTGTAGGTGACATGTGGATGCTGCCCATGATAGCTAAGGTGAAGCTGTCGCTGATGTTGGACGCGGAGAGTCCCGGACGGGACTGGAGGGCACTGGCTGAGAGGCTCGGCTACAGCAGGTGGATCTCGGGATTTCAGGTCTGTCCTACTCCGACCAGAGAACTTCTGTCATACTTTGAGGTGAGGTTGGAGTTTTTACTGGGAGACACATGCTTGCACACACGCATACACAAATGCATGCACGCATACATGCATGCACACACCACACACACACACACACACACACACACACACACAACACACACACATACACACACACATGCCCCCCCACACACCACACAACCCCCCCCCCCCCCCCCACACACACACAGTTACACCAAGTACTGGCTGGTACTCAGTGGTCAAACCAGCTGTACTGCTCTGTTTGGAGTTGGCAATATAGAGCACTGTGTTTCTCAATCTCCATTTTGTAAAACATCATGCACATTTCTCATTCATTCTAGTGTTTGTGTGTGCTATATATTATGTGCATGTACGTGATGCTTACTTGTTTGAAAGTAGTATTTATATGTGTAGCTGTTAGCTTGTAATTGTGCGTATTCTCATGTTATCATATATGTACATATGTGTGCATAGTATATGAATTGGTGTATGTTTTATGAAATTCTTGAATATTTTCCCATGCACACACACACACACACACACACACACACACACACACACACACACACACACACACACACACACACACACACACACACACACACACACACACACACACACACACACACACACACACACACACACACACACACACACACACACACACACACACACACACACACACACACACACACACATACACACACACACACACACACACACACACACACACACACACACACAGGATGGCGGTGGCCTTGTTCAAGACTTGAGTAATCAGTTGAATGCAATAGGAAGAAGTGATGTTGACAGAGTCCTTCGTCAAGCTCTGGAGGAGTTTGGAGTGAAGCTTGCTTCTCCCAAAAGTTCTGAAGACAGCAACTCAGCTGGTCCTATGATTGGTAAAACATTGTGTGTCATTTATCGGTGTAAATGTGGACTAGTATGAGTATTTCCAGTCCTTAGCCTTGTCTGTAGTTCCACCCTTACCCAATTTTCCTCTTATCGTCCGAAGTTCCATTTCCACTTGTACAATCTACTCCATGATTCAATCCCAAGTTCCATTTCAGTTTCTACAATCTACTCCTGATTCGATCCCAATTAAGTTCCACCTCTGGTCTGCATTTCACTTTAAATCCTGCCTGGGTTTTGTATGAACTTTCATAAACTTGGTCCCGTCACATCTCACTTAGGTGCTCAGCAACAGAAACATGTTGACAAACCTTGTTTCTTGCAGCTTTGAGTTTTTGAAATGCTACAGTATGATTTGATGCGTTACAGAGAAGGTCTGAGAGGTTCCTTGATGAGAATTTTTATCCGTAAATGTGCACAAAACTCCACCAGTATATTAGACTGAATTTGTGGTTGTGTCAGTGTGTTGAATCTGGGGCTTAATTCAGGAGATGTGTGTGTGTGTTTGTGGGGAGGGGGGGATTTTGTCCCCTCTGATAGATCTCTCCCACCCTCCCCACTACTACTTCGCCCCCCCCCCCCCCACACACACACACATGCACACCATCGTTGCTGCCCCACCTGTCCCCTTGGAAGTATGGGGCACTATGCTATCCCCACAAACAGACCACCGCTGTCACTCCAACCCAGCGATTGGAATAGTGGTACACGATGCTTGTGCATGCCGTGTTGATGTGCAGCTTCACACGTTCCCTCCACCTGTTTTTCGCAACCATAGTCTTTTCACTCCCACCCCCTGGGTTATATGTACATATATATCATTGTGTCTGACTGTCAGTTATTATCATCTTTGCTCTTGACTATAGGGAATCCCTTCATTAGTGAAACACTGGATACTGGTGTGCCCACTCCTGGAGACATCAATAGTGAGGCTTTCAACGGTGTGTGTGTGTGTGTGTGTGTGTGTGTATGTGTGTGTGTGTGTGTGTGTGTGTGTGTGTGTGTGTGTGTGTGTTGTGTGGTCATGTGGACATGTGTGTGTGTGTGTGTGTGTGTGTGTGTGTGTGTGTGTGTGTGTGTGTGTGTGTGTGTGTGTGTGTGTGTGTCAATGTGTGCGTGCATCTATGTATGTCTGTAACAAGCGCTGACATGTTCATGAAAATACACAGTGTAGAATACACAGTGTAGAATTCTGTTTTACTATAGTGCACTTGCATGTGTGCAGTGACTTCCGACACAATGTCACCCTTATCTTCCCTCCCAACTGCTTTAGCCCTTTTCTCCCCTCCCACCTGCTTTAACCCTTATCTCCCCTGTCCAACCGCTTTAACCCCTCCAGTTCCCGGGATGTTTGCTGTTCACAGTGTGTCAGGACCTCACGCCACCTTCTCGCCTCCTTCGCATCACCAGCCGTAGACGTATAGTGAAGAGTAGACAGTATCTATCCATATAATGTCTGAACTACAGTACTGAGCAAGCTGTTACTTTGAGATGCATGTTTTTTCTTCCTAAAGGTGATAATATCCTTATATTCTTATGGACATAATATATGTATGGAACATTAACGTGATAATAATCTGTGGGCATTTGTACACATGAACAGCTGTACATTTTGACGTATATTCGTATTGTAGATGTATATACATATATTTACATGTATGGATTTCATATATATAGTAGGGGCAGAGTTCTGTGTGTGGTGCTGCAGGTTCAGAGTGCTGTGTGTGGAGCTGCAGGTTCAGAGTGCTGTGTGTGGAGCTGCAGGTTCAGAGTGCTGTGCATGTGTGGAGCTGCAGGTTCAGAGTGTTGTGTGTTGTGCTGCAGGTTCAGAGTGCTGTGTGTGGTGCTGCAGGTTCAGAGTGCTGTGTGTTGTGCTGCAGGTTCAGAGTGTTGTGTGTTGTGCTGCAGGTTCAGAGTGCTGTGTGTGGAGCTGCAGGTTCAGAGTTCTGTACATGTGTGGAGCTGCAGGTTCAGAGTGCTGTGTGTGGAGCTGCAGGTTCAGAGTTCTGTGCATGTGTGGAGCTGCAGGTTCAGAGTGCTGTGTGTGGAGCTGCAGGTTCAGAGTGCTGTGTGTGGTGCTGCAGGTTCAGAGTTCTGTGTGTGGAGCTGCAGGTTCAGAGTGCTGTGTGTGGAGCTGCAGGTTCAGAGTTCTGTGCATGTGTGGAGCTGCAGGTTCAGAGTGCTGTGTGTGGAGCTGCAGGTTCAGAGTGCTGTGTGTGGAGCTGCAGGTTCAGAGTTCTGTGCATGTGTGGAGCTGCAGGTTCAGAGTGCTGTGTGTGGAGCTGCAGGTTCAGAGTGCTGTGTGTGGAGCTGCAGGTTCAGAGTGCTGTGTGTGGAGCTGCAGGTTCAGAGTGCTGTGTGTGGTGCTGCAGGTTCAGAGTGCTGTGTGTGGAGTTGCAGGTTCAGAGTGCTGTGTGTGGTGCTGCAGGTTCAGAGTGCTGTGTGTGGTGCTGCAGGTTCAGAATGCTGTGTGTGGTGCTGCAGGTTCAGAGTGCTGTGCATGTGTGGAGCTGCAGGTTCAGAGTGTTGTGTGTTGTGCTGCAGGTTCAGAGTGCTGTGTGTGGTGCTGCAGGTTCAGAGTGCTGTGCATGTGTGGTGCTGCAGGTTCAGAGTGCTGTGTGTGGAGCTGCAGGTTCAGAGTGCTGTGTACATGTGTGGAGCTGCAGGTTCAGAGTGTTGTGTGTGGAGCTGCAGGTTCAGAGTGCTGTGCATGTGTGGAGCTGCAGGTTCAGAATGCTGTGCATGTGTGGAGCTGCAGGTTCAGAGTGTTGTGTGTGGTGCTGCAGGTTCAGAGTGCTGTGTGTGGAGCTGCAGGTTCAGAGTGCTGTGTGCATGTGGTGCTGTACGTGTATAATTTGCATACAGCTAGTAGAATTAACTTGGATAGTACACGTAAGTGCCCTCATTTTATGGCAAAATAGATACTTTCAGAGGTACTTGAATTCTATCCAAGGTATAAAATTAATGTTTTCAATGATATTGCATGGATGAGGTATAGGACAGAGCAACGAGTATAATACGTATCCATGCAGGAGTATACTTACCCAGCTACAGGTACTTACTATATCCAAGAGTATACTGCAACCCATGCAGCTGCAGGTATAGATATTTACTATAATATTATCCATGCAGGAACGATCCAGTGTACTTAATAACTAGTGCAGGGCTTTTACTATAAGCATGCGCAGTACTTACGGACCATACCAGAGTACTTATCCCATGCAGGTATATGTATTATGACTTGCATATTAGTATATCAAACATATAGATCTGTGTATGTATTCCTACATATAACACTAAGTATGTATACATACGTATACGTACTATATAATGTGTATAGAGAACATGTCAACAAGCACGTTAATTTCATGATGGTGCATGCTGCATGCATGTATATGCATGCATATATGCATGCATGCACGCTGTATGGTGTGAAAAGTTCTTATGGGCCATAAATTAACGACGTGCATGTATTTCGTTGGTCTGGAAAGTTGGAAGACTGCCAAATGAGTATTTCCCGTCTTGCATGCCCGAATGAATATCTTTCAACAAAAGGTGGCATTTGACGATGCACTAATTAAGTCAATTAAATATATAAGCTTTGATTGGATAAAGGGACACATTTAGGTGAGGCGAGACCATGCACATCGAAGACATTTATACTTCACATGCAAGTACAATTGTAAGAAAATTTAATTTTAATTGCATGGCCTGCATGATCTTATAAGGAAGTCAGAATAATGTGTGTCTGTATGTACTGCAGCTGGTGTGTGTGTATGTGTAGATGTGTGTGCATATGTGCGCATGCGTGCATGGGTGTATGCATGTGTGCGCATGTGTGTGTGTGTGTGTGTGTGTGTGTGTGTGTGTGTGTGTGTGTGTGTGTGTGTGTGTGTGTGTGTGTGTGTGTGTGTGTGTGTGTGTGCATGTGTGTGTGTGCATGTGCTCTCGGGATCCACACATCCTGGAGCATGCAGTTAGCCTGTAGGAGTCATCTTTAAACCATTTCATCTTTGATCAAACTTCATAATTATATCATGGCTATAGCTACCTTCACTCAGTGCTACCACTCAATAGCTGTTTCCATGGCCACATGCACTGTGCACGTGGTTTGTGATAATGTTGTCAAATGCATGCATATAATAGTACAGAT
>CAUJGJ010000082.1:1560000-1562500 GCA_963170055.1 Halisarca cf. caerulea
GAGTGGTCAACACTTCCCCACAACTTGGAAGTTCCTTTTGCAGAAAGTTGAAGAAGTTTGTGGTTCAGTTGTGGCAAGGGCTATAGAAAAGGCTCTCCTTTCAGAGCCAACATGGTGTGACGGTGTATAGGGAATATTCAGTGCATGTAAGTGGCTATAGAATGTGTCATTGAATTTGTGCATGGTTTTACAGAGGATGTACTGTGCATGTTTATTTGTTGACTTCCACAACTCTTACACCAGTCATGAGCACCTTAAGTTTCTTGACTGTTCATTAAATTTTGTTTTTGGATATTGCGTTGGATAAAATTCCACTTTACACCTTAATTCATTAATTATTTGATTTAATTTATGTGGTGAATGGTTACCAGTGTGACCCTACACGAACTAATCAGACTCTTCTTTACAGGGACACTCAGCTAGAGTAATATTTACTTGAAGGAACAACTTGACTCTCAAGCAGCCGAAAATAGTTTGCAATCTATCTATATAATTTAGAAATTTACTTTAAGTAATTATTATTGCTTCTTGGAATTGCAGCATTGTTTTTATTTTTGTAAAGTATACAAGCATCTTGTTCAGTCTTGCATATCTTGATTGTGGTGAGGGTGGTGATCTGGGAACATGTAGTCTTGCATAACCAGCTCCTTTTCCTGTTCCCGAGGCTTCCTTGGGAACGAGAATAAGAACATACATGACTATTCAATGATGTGGTTGGGTCTAGCTGGCCAGACAAGGCCCAACATTCTGCATGATATACTGCATGTATTGCATTATTCTGACATTGCATAATTATGCATGCACAGCTAGAAGTGTATAAGTTGTCAATTGAAAGCCGTTCCCATCCACTTCACGCTGCTGGCAAATTTTACCAATAAACTGGCGGCCCGTTTTGCTTGGAGTCGAACATGTCAGTTTTATCTATGGTTTCGTAACAAGTGATTTAGCGAAAAGAAGTAAGAAAATTGAAATGTGAAGTGTCATAAAAAGGTATTGATTGACAAATTTCAGTTCAATATTGTTCGTGTGTTGCGCACTTTTGTTCTTGTGTTCCACTGTACTTGGAACACTTGATTTGCCTAACTACTGTTCTTGTGCACCACTTTGCACCATCGTGATAAAATTATACACATTCGATTGACATAATCTGCAATGTGTGATTATATCTGATATGATAGAGACTAATTGCAACATTGACTTATGATATAATATAACTTTCAAACAAATTCTATAATGTAACAGATCAATCATACAAAATCAATGCACATGCAGAATGTTTCGGCCATGTAGGCCTTCATCAGCTGCATAAAATATTTATACAGCTGATGAAGGCCTACGTGGCTGAAACGTTGTGTGCGTTGATTTTGTACAAATAATCTGTTACGTTCCTGATCGAATGTAAACCAAAAATGTTTGCAACTTTGTTTCTATCACTCATGCAGTTGTGTGGTGGTACATGAATTACAATATTATTATTGATTCAGAATTAATCATGGTCCACAAATGCATATGTCCAGGTAAATTGACAATAGTATTATGTTGAGGAAGCATAATTATAATACTTCTAGCGCCATGGACTACAACTTGGTTTCTTGTGCAGATTATGTGCAGTGGTACATGTCACATGCATTGCTCAGTGCTAGTGTCAATTTGAATGTTCAAGCAGGCAAAATTGAACCAAGCATTGCAATTCAATTGAATCATGTACAATGAAAAGTGACCATTCATTTTGCAAATTTAACGCAGTGTCACCAGAAGAAATAAAAATTCAACAGATTTGTGTCAATCACTGATGCATGACTCAACCAAATTGAATGTCAAATGTCACAAATTACAAACGTTACACTTTCATACAGCCTTGTTCACGAGTACTGATACTGTAGTCTACACATTGTGTCTTGCAAGCATGTGGCAAGTGAGTAAACAACAAAACTGCTAACTTTGCATCTGCATGGCCATTGTAATACCATTGCACTCAATCTAGCACTACAACTCAAAGCATGAGCACACACATCAGTTTTCGAATTCATAAGCAGCAGTCAAAATGGAATTGAACACAATTCAATTTCTATTTCAAAATTCAATTTTCGTTTTAGAAATCGCGAGGTTCTGAACTTGGTTCACAACTAGTATTATATACATTTTATATGTATAGGATGAGTAGTCTCACGTAGCCAGACCTATCTCGCGCCTGCTGGGTTCTGAATCGAGGTCTGCTTTGTTATTATAGTTACCCCTTGAGGATTATGCAAGTTGTTAAAAGTGAATCTATTCTTCATTGAGATAGATGTGAGTTAAACTCTTACACAATGTATAGCCATACACAGTTTTCTCTGTAATAATTCCTTTCACGTACCAATTAAGCTTCGTTTGACACTACTAAGGCGGTCGATCTGTAGCAGGCAATGTACTGTGTTTTAGCATACGTAGAGTATGATTTTAGTGTCCTTAAAGAAACAAACGTATTTTAGCCTCCACTTTTCCCTCGTTCGTAGCGTGA
>CAUJGJ010000082.1:1570000-1572500 GCA_963170055.1 Halisarca cf. caerulea
CATGTGAGCATGGGGTGTGCCTCAGTACATGTACAGATATCTATTGTAAGTGCATGCACAAATTAAAACTTCCTCATTAAATGTATATATGTATAATACATTATATTATATTGACAAAAGTACACATATGTATGTATCATATTGATTACTACTTGCTACACTCATGTGTTCATGTGGTGACATATACATGAATGAGCACGTACTTCATTATGTCACTCCCATATTATATTGTATTGTAGGTACAGCAGACCAAGTTGCGTCAAACAGTTCTGATCACCCCCATTTTGGTGTGTTGCATGCGCATAATATACATTCGTATATTATACCTGTAACATGAATGCTTGATTATGCATGTGCACTGTTGTTGCTACTTGTTTGCGAGTTTATGACATTGTACACTTCATCAATTCATTGTAGGGCAAATTCCATCGGATATTGGCCTAACCCATGTTGTGTCAAAAATTGGTGCTGAATATGAGAAATTGGCTGTGCTGCTGGGAATCCCCCGTGCTTATGCCGTTGGGCAAAGTGGTTCACTGAAAGGACTGGATACATTAGTGTATTGGAGGAACGGAAAGAGTGGTTCAGACTTCCCCACCACTTGGAAGTTTCTTTTACAGAAGGTTGAAGAAGTTTGTGGTGCAGGTGTGGCAAAAGATATAGAAAAGGCACTCCTTTCAAATCGAACATGGTGTGGCAGTGTATAGGGAATATTCAGTGTAAGTGGCTAATGCCATGCATTGCACAGGTTGACTATAGTAAGTCATACAGTGAAACCTGTCTTAAAGCCCACCTGTATAGAAGGACCACCTGTCTATAGAGACCACTATGGACTGGACTGGAAACCACTAGAACAATACTATTGCACCTCTACATAAGGACCACCTGTCTACAAAGACCACAATTACTTCGTCCCTTGAGTGGTCTTTAGATACAGGTTTCACTATATAGGATATAGAAAAGGCACTCCTTTCAAACCAAACATGGTGTGACGGTGTATAGGGAATATTCCGTGTAAGTGGCTAATGCCATGCATTGCACAGGTTGACTATAGTAAGTCATACATACATACGTACATACTGGAAGCTAGATATAGGTTGAGGGAGTTTGTTTGTCCCTACTCAATGACATTCAATACTAAGATAAACAAACTCTGTTGAGTAGAAGTTCTGATAAGTGGAATGTATATTGCTGACGTCCCTTATGATTCAACTTATCCAGACTCCACTGTATATTATGTATGTATTTATACAATGGCTGAACACCATTGTATAATTGATATGTACCTTGCCCCTGGGCTCCTACAATAGACGGGAAAACTGCAGCGATATTTGGTGGTAATTGGGCAAGCGTCCAGACTTCATGGCACAGTTATGCACCAGTAGTAAGAAGCCTAGCGGTCTCTTATTACAGTTATATACCTGTTATGACTTTTACCCTTTTGTGGTTACCCTGGAAACGGGGTATATGTGTATGTATATATATATATGTATATATATATATATATACATAAAAATTCCTCACCCCTATAATTCATCAGGCAAAATTTCCATGTACTTTTCTATCCTAACCTTGATGAGTTTCCCGAGTTCTAATTTTCGTCACACAACTCTAAAGCTTATCACCACAGGAAGTTATTTTTTTTAATGTTTTGTCACATTGTTCCATGTGTGGTTAGAAAAGAAGGCAGTAATTTTGTGGCAAATGTTGTGTGTTTCTTCTAGAATGGACGTATCAAGCTCCAGTGATGCAGAGACTCCTTCTGCCCAAACCTGTCATGTTTATTAGCAACTCCTTGTCGTCAGCAGAAAGTATCGGTAGTTTCTGGCAACCATTCGTCCTTGTAGATGTGATATCCACAAACAGCGGTTGAAACCGAAAAACTCAAAAGCAGCCATTTAATTTCCTATCGTTCCATTGGAAAAACATCTCTAAAGATTCATTGATTACAATTGGAGAAAATAGTGATAGCCGTGAATTTTCGTTCAGAATGATGGTGTCTTCTACCTTGATTCTTCGTCCACTCCATGCTTTATTGGCGCCGTAGAACCTCTCTATAACGGACACTTTGGGAACTGAAAAACAGTTTTTTTATACAGAGGTGTCCACTATTCAGAGGGTATTTTATATGCATAGCAATCTATCTTGACCCACAAAAGCAGTCTGTTATAGAGAGGTTTTCATTATTAGGGGAGTTTGTTAACAGAGGTTCCACATGTAATTTCTAGCAACTTAGGTGCATGCACCTAGCAACCAGATTCTACGGTATTTATATATCTCACTATAAGCACTTCAAATCTAAGACAGTTACTGAACTATATTCTGTACTTTGTAAGACATCGCATTGAATTCTATTTTGTGTAAGGATTTCTTATGATTATGATTATGTGGTGAATGGTTATTTGTATGACTCACTTTTGAATTTATACTTATATTAAAGAAAACTTTTCTTTTACAGGGACACCCAGTTAGAGAGTATTTTTATATTTTTCAGGAAAGC
>CAUJGJ010000082.1:1577500-1587500 GCA_963170055.1 Halisarca cf. caerulea
TGATGGGCATGCAACAAAACGGGTAAATTAAATTTTAAAATTTTACATATGTTACATATATATATTATTATATAATATTATACAGTGGAACCTGCATAATCCGACTTCTCTATAAACCGGAATCCTCTATAAACCGACAGGCGAATTAGGCACGGATTGTTTTGCCATATAAAGTATATTCTATAATCCGGAACCTCTGTACTCCGTAATCCGACCGTTTTTGCTTGCCCAAGATGATGTATTTGCACTGTACAATCCGACATCACCATTGCGGCTGTGAAAAAAATGGCGTCCTCATCCTCATCTCGCAAAAGGAGCCACACAGAAATGTCTTTAGAGAAGAAGATCGAGTTGATTAAGGCTAGCGCAGCTGTTCCTAAGCCATCTCAGAAAGATTTAGGAGAAAAGTTTGGAATAGGGAGAAGCACTGTGAGCGATATTTTGAAGAAAAAGGACCATTACTTGAAAGCTTGGGAAAGTAACACTTCTTCAGCGAATAAAGAAGTCCACACCAATGGAGTCCTTGAACGATCTTATGTTTTCGTTCTTCTGCACAGCCAGGTCAAAGAATCTACCCATCAGCAGGCCAATTCTACAGAGTAAGGCACTTGCTTTCGCAGGAGATCTCAGGATCGAGGGATTTCATGCAAGCAACGGTTGGCTAACGTCATGGAAACAGAGATACAACATTAAGCAATTTAAAGTGTCTGAAGAAAGTGCAGATGTCGATCTGAGCGTTGTTGAAGACTTTAAAAGCAGAATAGGTGAGATTCTAGTCGACTATGACCCTACAGATGTTTTCAACTGTGATGAAACTGGTCTATTCTATCGTGCTTTGCCTGACAAGACTCTAGCCCTGAAGGGGGACAAGGTTAAAGGTGGCAAGCAGAGCAAGGAGCGCCTCACAGTATTGCTTGCCTGCAGCTCTACTGGAGAAAAGTTGCAGCCTTTAGTTATTGGCAAATCCCAAAACCCAAGAGCATTTAAGGGCATTGATGTGAATCAGCTCCGAGTACGATGGAGATTCAACAAAAAAGCATGGATGACTGGCCTAATTTTCAAGGAATGGCTCAAGAATCTTGATCTCAAAATGAGGCTTCGCAAGAGGAAGATTCTTCTTTTGATGGATAATTGCTCAAGCCATGCCTGCAAAGATGTTGAAATGAACAATGTGGTTGTCAAGTTTTTGCCTGCAAACATGACATCCTGGTTGCAACCTCTTGATGCAGGCATAATCAAGAACTTCAAAATGCACTTCCGCAAGCTTCTCTTACAGCACATTGTGGCCCGCATCGATTCATGTGCCTCAGCAACAGAACTGACCAAGCAGTTAAACGTCCTCCATGCAGTCAATTGGATTGCTCGTAGCTGGGATTCAGTGTCTGCAACTACCATATCTAGCTGCTCTGCCCGCTGTGGTTTACAGTGGAATGACCCCCCGGCAGACTTGTCAAGTGACGAGACATACACTGTTGAAGGCGAGGTACAAGATCTACTTGAAACTGCGAATTCACTAGGGATGCCAGTTGATTTGAGTGCAGAAGAATATGTCTCGGCAGAAAAAAATGTTCCCATTGAGAGCAGTGATGGGTGGGAGGATCAACTTTTAGAGGAGTTCAGACAGTCCATGGCAGATGAACATGAAGAGCTTCCTAGTGATCCCAACTGCCAAGACTGTGAGTCCGATGAAGAGAGTGATCAAGAGGTTGAAAGTGTATCTCCGCAGGAGGCAATACAATGCCTAGAAAAAGTGCATTCTTATTTTACATGTCATAATGCAGACAAAGTTGTTGCAGTTAACCAACTCTTACAAAGTATTGAAAGTGATGTTGTAAAACAGAAGCAGCAAAGCACACTCGACAAGTACTTTAAAACACAGTGACAAACATGCATGTGTCATTCATTAGTTGTGTTTATGTGGAGTTATTATAATAATGCTATTGTATGATTGTAATTGTCATTTTTAATCCAATATTTGATGTTCATTGATAAATGGGACATTTATATGCATGTAATAGTAAAGTTCTCTATAAACCGACATCCTCTGTAATCCGACACTTTTTTGCCGTCCCAGCGAGTGTCGGATTATGCAGGTTCCACTGTATATATAAATTAATTATTGCATGCTTTTAAATTTATATATAGTGATTCAGAAGCTTCCACTTTTCACTCTGAGTCAGTATTTTCAATAATTCACACAGACCTTTAGCAGACTGCAGAAGTTTGGACTTTCAACAAGTCACAAGCATGTACGAAGAATTATAACAAAGTTTGAGGAAGGATTTGACAATGAAGTAAAAGATTGGAAAATGAAAGCGTCATCAGATTCTTTTCAATCACCAAACTATGTCTTGGTTGGAGATAATATAGACAAAAATGTAGCCCCACGCTACATGAGATCCAACAGTCAAGTTCAAAGCATTCATGCATGGAATTCATATGGAAGTCTGGACAGATATGACTCCAAGGAAGTGTCACAAGGCATTCAGCTTCTAGATATTAATGGAGTGTCCGTAAATGCTTTTTTACCTACGGTTGATGATATAGCTAACCTCCGACTCAATTACATAGTGTTATGTGCTAGGGTACTAGTGAGAAGACTGTCCTACTTGCAAAGCTTTGCTGATTGTGTTCCAAGTCATATTCAGCATGAGTTATCAGAACAAATGGCAAACAAGTCCACAGTGGTTAGCATACAATTTTATATGTTGTGTATATATACCTTCCTATATAACTAAACATATATGTATAGGTACCTCTGGGGGTAATACCACGGAATGAGAATAAATATGAAGAACTTATTGACATAATAGAGGAAATGCAGAAGTATGTGCCAGAGAAACCTAGTGGAGAAGGCTTCAAAACATGTGTTATATGTGGTGATCAGCTTACCACAGAACGTATTAGAAACATCCAATTAATTAGAGCAACTTCAAAATCACACACTAGTAAAATGGATGGATTTTGCTCAACACATGCTGACTGGCATGCTGAAGTCACATATGTTCAGGTATTAAAGTTACTTTTTCCACCCTACAATAATTGCAAATTGCCACGTGATTATTGTTACATGCAGTACATGAACAATTATCATGCAACACTGACTGTATATTTTAATTCTTTTTATTTGTAGGCTATTATGGATCGTTTATATGCAGGAGGGTCATCTTTGGACAGAGGGACTTTACTGCAGCTTAGGAATTTAATTAATCGCCGGAATGTGGCAAAGGATGTTACAGGACGCTTTAATGCTACTGTTGACTTCCTTGAAACTGTGGTTGACTGCCACATTGTAGCAGCAGCTATGAATTTCTTTGGAATGAAAGCTGAAACTGATGTGCCATCAAATGCATTTCCAGTTTTACCTGATTCAGCAGGCTTGTCTACCAAATGGAGGTTCCTGGAAAATGTCATCGGAGAGATAGTCGATAGGTATATGTTCATCCAGGATTATGTCAACGTCTCTAAGCCAGGACATGCCTTTCAGTGAGTTGCAAGTTATAGTTCAGAATTTAGTTAGTATAATATCAGCATAAATTCTACACATGTAGATGTATTCCATTGAGTACGTGCTTGAAGCATTCTGATCGGATTGTCAAAGAACATAGCTACAGTATCAGTAAAGTGACAGAAACATCCTTAGGCTCACTGAATGATTCCAAAGGTAAAGCCCGAAATGTCCCTTTGTGGCTTCAGAGGTTCGGCCGCACCAAAGATAAGTCCAACGTTAACTGCCCTGTACCAGAAATTGCCAGCAGTGATGGTGTATACAATTATGCAGCTGCTGTGCTTACTGATGGTTTGCTACTAAAGCAATTTCGTGATGCTAACATGAGGGAGATGGGAACAGGGTGCAGCTATGCTACAAATTTCTTCTGCCATATTTTTACAGTACTGGACACAAAAAATACGCAATTGAGTGCTTTCGCTATTTAGCTTTGTTAACCATGGACAATTTGTCATCACAAGAACTTGCTACACAAATTAAATGGAGCAGGTTTATCAATATTCATGGTAAAGCAGGATACAATGTTCCCGTTGACCTGCATATGGAACACTTAAATAAGCAGTTGAAAAGACTGGTGACAGGACTTGGAGCTAACTGCACAGCCAGTGCCATGGTAGCTATTAGCAAGTGCATCAAAAATTTGCAAGAAGTGACTTCTACAATTGACCAAGCTTTGAATATTGCACCAGACCAAATTCACCATAGTAAGCGTTCATCAGAAGTCGATGAGAAGCTTATAATGTCTGAACTAGTTGACAAATCACAAGTATTTGAATACTGTCCAGGCCGCCTACATCAAACTTTTCGAAATACCTCCTGTAGCATCTTGCAATCATTAAATGCAGACAAGTTTATTACTTGGCTTCAAAGTCAAAAGAAAAAGGTTCTGGATGAACAAAGATACAAGAAAACCCTCCAATAAACCATTATTATTATTATATTGTATACTGTATTTTTCTTGTTTGTTACGGCAATTTAATACAAAATTAACTATATGCTTATATATATAATATGAATTAATCAAGAAATACAATAAGATTGAGACAAAAACAAAACAAACAAACAGATATAAGTGTACACCAATTAAAATTAAACGTATAATAGTATAATATATAAGTATTAATGTGATACATGCATACAGAAAATTAAATTACATGCACAATGCACGCAATGTCATACACTGCATGTCAGAATATTTCAATAAAATGTGTCAATTAAGTCACTAATAGCAGCTGCATCACAGTGTGACAGCGATGGACAAAGTTTCAAGATATCAAATTGTGAATATATACATTGATGGTTCTTTATTATAAGTTTAATCATATCATCAGTTATACCTGTTAGTAGCTCAATTGTACTGATTTGAACAGAAATTGCGCATTGTGTATCAGAGCCAACTTTTGATAGACGGTACAGAAGGATATCATGACGAAGTTTGTCCTGACTGTCTTCGTCTAACCCACTTCTGTACCTAATAGCATGCATAGGACTTGGCAGTAATTCTGAACTGTTGGTGTCGCTGCTTTTCAATTGGTCTGTTGCACTGCATAGAGAGCATTTACATAGGCGTTCACACACATCACAGCATAAATGCATGGTATTGGGTTTACAAATTGCCCCTTGCTGATCCACAAAAGGTGCCATGAGTATCTCACGTCTACAAGAATTATTCTGTTGACAATAGCTAACCATATCATCATCCACATTACGATAACCATGTACCAAATATAGAGTAGCAATGGATGGTTTACCATCTCTTCCACAGCGACCTACTTCTTGGACATACATTGAAATACTATTTGGAGGACCCCAATGAAATACTCGATGCACATTTGGGCAGTCAATACCCATTCCGAAGGCAGTTGTGGCAACAATCACACGCAATACACTATTCGGGACAACAAACATTTGCAATATTTCTGTCTTCAATACTGATTCAGTACATGCATCAAACTTCTCAACCAGCCGCCCAATGTTGCAACCCAAATTATCTCTTACTATCAACTGATCTCCTAGTCCAAGTACAAGCTCCTGATAAATAGCAATAATGTCAGTGTAAGAGCGGCAGTAGACAATGGTCTTCTCGGTTTCAATTCCTTTCTCCAATAACTCATCTACCAATGTCACAGTTAGGGTGTTTAAGCCCTGTGGTGGTTTACTCTTTACTATGTACATAATGTTCATTTGCATTGGAACTTTGGCAATAATCTGACTGTTCTGAGACATTTCTAAGGATCTCATAATTAATTTTCTTGTGGAGAGTGTTGCTGTTGCAGTCAAGGCAATCACATTGAGCCCTCTTTCTAGGATTGCTCGAATACTGCCAATGTTGGAATACTCAGTGCGAAAATCACCTCCCCTACGAAGAGATACAACTTTTCCCCTTACAAACGCATATTGAATCTATATCACTCACTCACTCACACACACACGCACACGTACACACACACAACACCGAAACACACACACACATGTACGCATGCACGCATGCACACACACACACACACACACACACATACACACACACACACACACACACACACACGGCACACACACATGCACAGGCACACACCATTCTTTGATACAATGAGCTTCATCAACAGCCAGTCCGATCAGGTATCTTTGAAACATATCTGTATCAAAAATCCCTCTATGTCGCATCGTGTTGAGCATCTCAGGAGTCATAAATATAACCTGATAACCACCCCGCGTGATATCGTCCAGTGTATCGGCGCTTCTTCTAGGTGCTGTACATGCTAAACCCATCCTTGAAAACCTTTCAATTTGATCATCAATCAAGCCGAGAAGAGGAGATATCACGACAATGATACTTGGATGGTGAAATGGCACACCAAGGAATGTCTTCAACATGTCGACAACAATGGGAAGCAGAGCGAAGCAAAGCGACTTTCCACTACCAGTCGGTAAGGATACGAACACATCTTTACCCTGTATAAAGGCAGCAACGGCTTTCCTCTGTTCGTTCTTTAAATCTGGATACCCAATCTTCTCTCCTGCATCTGAAACTATCTGCTCAAACGAAGCCGCTTCTATCGCTTTCTTCAATATCGGGACATCCATACTCGCTTCGCGTGACTACATGTGACATTCTCATTAATATTCTAAAGTCTGCAATCTGATTGGTCGCAGCGGATCTCCTGCAGCACGCCAAGAAATTTGCAGATAGTCCCCAGACCCACTTCTTCGCCCAAATAAAATGGCGGGCGGAAGTGGGGCTGGGTACGAGACTAGTCTGAGCGCCACGTACTTTGTTTGTTGCAAGCGAGCTGAAGTCGTCAATTAATTGGACACTTTAAGTTACTATAAATTCGCTCTGATCTGTATCAACTTGTATACCAAAAGTGGTTTCCCTTGGCTTTCCTACAAACGCCCCTTTGAGAATCTTCACTTTAGACGTGAGTTACACCATAGATACTATAGATACTCTATACTTCGCTTGCGAAGTATAGAGTATCTATGGTTACACTAAGTCTTGCACATCCTGAATTTGTACTATAACCTATACTTGCACAGGGGGGCGCTTGTGTCCTTCAAGTCTATATAGGCAATAAGGGGATTCCCTGCAAGCTCACCTACAAATTTCAATTATGCTATAAAGAGGAATTATAAACTTGGATCTCAGTGACAATTTCTGCTTCCTGCTGCTGAATAGCTCCATCAAGTTGTAGAGAACCACTTGACGCATTAATATACATAACTAAGCACGGTCAGGGTTCTATTCAGTGGGAGCGAGCTTTCACCCCAAAAAGTCCAACTGTATACAGTTGCAGTGCATATTATATACTACAGAGAAGGCCCTACTGATTTGAGCCAGTGTCAAAGTTATAACCTCGAATGGTCCAAAATGGCCTATTAGATACTGCGTTATATGTATTAAGCTAAAAACTCAAATATTTCATGGGGGACCATACCTCCAGACATACTCCTACAACACCACATGCATCACAGCACTACATGTGTTTATAGATATCTAGGATACCACGTACATACATATCTGCCCCCCCTCCCCCCCTTCCGATCGATATCCTGAAGAGAAAACCTTCTATATAGATCCTGACCAATACATACATTAAAAAACACTATCATGTCTAGCGTGGCAGGCATGGACTATAATACTGACACCATCCCCCCCCCCCCCCAAAAAAAAAATCATCCTATATAGAACTCTTTTGTTTCTGGATACTAAGTAACTCCTACGTACAAGATACATACTAGTTGCCAAAGGGCTCCTTGGGGAGTAAGCCTACTTACCCCCTTAATTCAGTTTGGCAGGGTATCTACAAGCCTCGAAAGACATGCCATATATGCAGTCACACTCCAACCTGATGACGCTCAGCCAAACCCGCAGCTTGCAAGGCTTTCTGATACCCTGCCAAAACTTGAAATGGTAAGTAGTTATCTCTTGCACTGATGTAAGAGTTGCACGCATATGGTCCTACACCCAGGCCCCTGTTTCTAGCATAGAATCTTTCTAGCCACAAACTAGCCGCACATGTAGTCTGTCGTAGCTGACCCAATCTCGCTCAGCCATTTCTGGGGACTGCAGGACGTTGACAGGTGCCAATCCCCGAAAATGGCTGAGCAAGATTCAGTTGGTTAGACCAGACAACTGTGCATACAAGTCTGTCCCCTTTTGGCTGGAACAGTTGAACTGGCTGAGCCACAAAATCAGGAAGTAAATGTAAGGTCTTTTAAAGGCATGAATAATTCAGAATTTATTAATTTTTTCTAGTAAATAGTCATGAAATAGACGAAATGATTGATAGGCAGGAATGGGTAGGCAAAGGGAAACTGTATGTTGGTGGAGGAAAGAGCAGATTCGGAATGAGTTAGGTAATAGGGATACTATTCAATAAAAGGGGATTGCAATGTTATTAATATGGATAGAATTGTGAGGAGGAAGATGGGTGTAGAGTTGAGGGCTGTAGGGTGTTGCAAAGAGGAAATTACCCCCCCCCCCCCTCCCCATCATTATCTTGAAAGAAGCCCTGCTATATAAATGCAATACATACATCAAAGCTACGGGCATATACGTACGTACGCGTGGCAGACATGCACTGTAATACTCATTGACAAGCTTCCCCCCAAAAGTTTGATCCCAGATAGAACACTTATTTTTGCATAGATTGACTGTGCATGAAATCATAATCACTTCCACAGGACGAAACATTACATGTACCAAAAATCAAATGATTTAAATCGAATTATACTTTGGAGTTAGTCTGTTAAAATTCATCAAAATCCACTTTGAAAGCTATGGATTCCCCATACTGCTAGATTTTGGACAGAAATGGATTAGTGCTAATGTATAGTGGCCATGTTTTTCTGTGTCAATTTAACATATGGAATACTATACCGTACTCCATAATGTGGATTTAAGACTTTTTGATTGATATTTATCCCTTAACAAAGTTTTGTCGGTGTGTTCAGTATGCAATGTGACTCTATATACGATGTATTCCTTCTCGTTTACATCAAGCCTGTGCTTCATCCAGTTCCTCTTTCTTTATAATAGCACAGGTTTCAGTGGATTAGCATAGCCAATTAAATTCTGAATATATAATCTTTGGACCCTCTGATGATTGCACTCAGCTACTGTTTTTTAAATTTATGCACACTAATTTCAAGCAAATTGCCAAATATAATGGTTGCCAATACGTATTTTCGGTAATATGATATGTTATGTCACCTTTATGTTATCTCTAATGAAAGTAGCAGGTTTGCTGCCGATCGAGATGTTGGATTATAAATTATTGTCGATATTATTGTATTAAACTAAAGTCTGATCATTTTAATGTCTTATTTCACATTGTCCACTTCTGCTTGTACCATTGTAGATGCCTGCTGTACAGGAGAACGTCTACTTTTTAATAAATAAAGTACCTTATAACATAATGTTGAAACTGAGCAAAGCTCTTGATGCTGGAGACAAATGGCGAGATCTGCTAGCTGCAATAGACGAAGCAGAGCTGGACGGTCCTCCTCTTGAGCCTGACTATGTGTATGTTCTTGATAACTGTTTCAAACGGAGACAGAGTCCCACAGAAACACTGCTGAATGAGCTCGGTCAGAAGGGGTATAAAGTTATGGATTTGAAGCACTGGCTACGTCTTGCTGAGCTAAATCAAGCTTTGGCTTTATTAGAAGGTGTGTATGTGTGTGTGTGTGTGTGTCCAGGGTTTTCATTTAGGGGGACATTTGCCCCCCGCCCCTTGCCAGAGTCTTCCCCCAAGCACAAATATGGAATATAGAAGAAGAATGTAGTGTTTTAAAAGCCTACACAGCTATTCTTCTACCTTTTCTGTCCACATACGTATCTACAATGTCTTGACTGGCAAGGAAATGGATAGACTGATGGTTGCAAGTGTGTTCACGTTCAAACTTGGGAAAAGTTAGGTAATGAGCGTCAGATCAGCACCAGACATCTGATTAGGCATGACTCAATTATTCACCAAATACCACCTTAGTCCT
>CAUJGJ010000082.1:1592500-1607500 GCA_963170055.1 Halisarca cf. caerulea
AGGTTCTTCCCCGTCTCCAAGAAACCAAGCCAACCTAGCAGCTACTAACTCACCACAGTCAACCATGACCACAACAGAAGACAAATACCACAAGGAACAAGAGTTAGGTGAGTTTCGGCTAGGGCTTGAAATGTGGGCTTACTTCCAGTGCATGTGTGTGTGTGTGTGTGTGTGTGTGTGTGTGTGTGTGTGTGTGTGTGTGTGTGTGTGTGTGTGTGTGTGCATGCTAAATGGTGTGACGGTAGGGGACATTCAGTGTGGATAATGTAACATGATTGCATATTAGGTTGACCTCATATCCCCACCTCACCTCCATCCTCCTCTCCCCACCTCACTGCCCTCTTCTTTTCCATCCTCCCCATCTATCTACCATCTTCCTCTACCTCACCTCCATCCTCCCCACCTCACCCCAGTCATTCCCTATACCTCATAGCCACTCCCTACCCCACCCCACCTCCATCCACCCGGGCCCACCCCGCTCTACCTCCATCCCCCCCAACTAACCTCCATCCTCCCCACCTCACTGCCATCTTCCTCCACCTTATACCTCCATCCTCCCCACCTCACCGGCCTCCGTCATTTCCTATACCTCGAAGCCATACTCCCCACCCCACCCCACCTCCATCCTCACCATGCACCCCGCTCTACCTCCATCCTCCCCACCTCTCCTTCATCCTCCCCACCTCACCTCCACCCTCCCCACCCCACTCTACCTCCATCCTCCCCACCTCAAGTATCTCCATCCTTCCAACTAACCCTCCATCCCCTTGTCCCTATGCACGTCCCCTACATCTCCAACTTGCATGACCTCTGTCCTGTACCCAACATAGATGGAGACCCTTCTGCTGGTAGTTCATACTGGAAATCCCATGTGCACAGATATGAGAATGTTATGAGTATGTATGAAATGTAGTATTAAAGGGTGCTCCGTGAAAATGGAAACAACAAAATTTTATGCTGCAAAAATAATTTTTTATGTCACGTATACGATGTGTGTGTGTGTGTGTGTGTGTGTGTGTGTGTGTGTGTGTGTGTGTGTGTGCATGCACGTGCATGCATCTAAATGTTTGAATGCTTAAGATTGCTCAAGCAGTCTTATTGTAATTTACCGTATTCGCTCTAAACATACGTATTAGTTAGATTCCAATATTTTTCATCATTGTCTCAAATTATAGCGTATTGGAACAAAATGGACATTGGTGACGAAATACTAGAGAGTTTTGACGAACAATAGAATATGACGAATAGTAAGAGTTGCTTCGTGTACAGATGTAGAGAGAAATGGCAGGCCTGGAACAATAACCACAGGTTTGAAGGTTTTAATGGCTGTGCGGGGATACAGTATAGCCGAGTGGCACCCGGAGTTGACGGATACTTTCGAATACGAGAAAGCAAACAACAACGAGCTGGAAAAAGTCCTTCAGCGTGCGCTTGGGTTTAGGGGGAGAGATTACAGCTTCCGGGCTTCGCGTTCACTGTCACTCAAACTTCAAGAACATGCAATCACAGATGCCATGGTCAAGCAGAGCTCGCTGGAGTTAGGCCACATGGCACTCTATAGTGACGGAATATGCCTTTGTAACGAAAAATAGAGTCATACTCTAAAAATAGACTACAACACTATTCGTCAACTGTTACAAAAGAATTGTAGTTTCCCTTGTTCTTAAGAGCTGACGAAATTAGAAACGACGTATTTTTAGAGCGAATACAGTATGTACAGTTGTCAGTATGTTACTCCATAGACACTATATACTACGTGTATAGTGTCTTTGGTTATATACTCCTAGCTAGACATATTCATGGATTAACTGTGTTATAAACATCAGCATAATATTGTGCATGAAAAGCACTAATTAAATTGCTCAGATGTGTATGGTAACAATAGTGTTGCTATATTTTACCAATATTCCAATCATTAGGTAATAACATTGCAGAAGAATCATTCCAAAAGAAGTATATAGAAGGTGAGAACAAATACAGTGGTACCTGTTTTGAGGGACCACACTGTGGTTCCAAAAGAAGCGGTCTCTCAAGACAGGTGGTCTCTCATTTGAGGTTCACCCAAAATAGGCATTATAATAATACTATATAATAATAATACTATACTAAGTGCACTCAAGTCTTTTATATAAGTGGGGACTTGCTTATAACCCTTTTATACCTTCTTTTCTGCTCTCTGGACAATTTTAACCCATCTTTTTATAAAGATAGGACACTTCCTTTTAATTTCCCTCAGTACTCCAGCTCTAATTGGCCAGAATCTATTACGAGATGGGAAATAAAATGGTTGCCCGTCGATGTCCGCGCTTCCATCGCAGCTATTCTTGTAACCTATTGATGGTAAAAAACACTTGCATTTGTGAAAGGAAGGATTATACCTATTATTCTATGAGAAGTCCTCCAAGAGTGGTCGCTTACTACAGGTAATGTTGTCTTATTTTCAACCAATTGCCCTGGTTGCTGGTCGCGTTTACAGGTGGTCGTTCTTCAAAGGTAAAAATTTATTACTGAACGACAGTGCCTTAAAATGTGGTCTTTAAAAAAGGTGATTGCTCATGGCAGTGATCTCTCAAAACAGGTACCAATGTATAGTTTATCTGACATACGATACAAATCATAAGAAACTGAATGTTCCGTCGTGTCTGTCCTGGGTTTCCGTTCCGTTTTTTTCCTTTGAAACGGAGGTGAACCGACACTTGTCTTATTGTGAAGCGACAAATTCCAGTGATCTATGAATATCATTATCCAAGTGCACACTGAATTAAATGCAGAAGAAATTGGTGTAGTTTCCCGCGGTGTCTACCAGATTTTCACTTTAAATTTTAGTAATGGCTACCCTCTCTGGTGGCTTCAAGAGCTAGCATATCCTCAACTTTGTTAAGCAGTGCCCTTCTAGCGATATCTTTTGAACCATGTCGGCATTGCTTGGCTCCAAATGATGGAAATAAACAACTTGCTGCTGCACGTATCTCAAGAACACCACCTCCGAATAACTGAATATATGCAAGTAACACTAGCTGGATTCCAAAACTCAGACACCAACTAAAATTAATAAGCTCTAAAATGTCACTTAACATTAGTTATACTGTGACAGCGAATTTCTTCAAATACCTTATAAAATCAAATTTATCAGGTGCTAACATGCAGGTGCAAGTGAAGGATGGACAGAGATAGACATCCATTCCGTCCACGTCTCAGGTCCGTCTTGCACTCAGTTTTTTTTATGATTTGTACCATAGTGCATACCAGACAAGTAATGATATTTGCATTGGAGTATTTATTGCCCGAGTCCTGAGGGTGCAAAGAGCAAAATTAATGCATATTATAATACTTGATCATAAGCATGCATTGAAGTGCCTTCTCTCTGTGCATGCCCAGATCAAAAAACTTGCCACATTCTGCAATGTTTCAAGAATGTTTTTAGCAATGTAGTAACAAGCTTGTAACTTGCATGTTACAGGGAAGAAAACAGCAGTTATACACCTTGAAATTGAAACTGTACTTGCCATGTTTCTCCCATGTAACTACCATGTCAACAGCAAGTAACTACCATATTTTCTGCTATACAGTTGATATAAAATAATGTACTAATACATGCTATATGTTCTATTACAACAATAATACAGAATGAAATAAGTCAATCCCCATCAATATTGAAATTCAAATCCAAACATTTACTAGGCAAAGATTTGAAAAAATGTGGTTTTCTCAACATTGACATCGTACATAAGCAAGATAAGATGGTTTCGTCTACTATATATGGCATCTTTACGTATCTCTCCGTCCAGTATACGTTCCTTTGTTACCTCCATATTCAGCTGTTATTCAAGCAATTTAACTTGATTTGGCTATCTAGAAATATACAGACATTTGAAATGTTATAACATGATGGCTAAAGCCAATTAGCATCTAACAAATGACAGCGCAGTAACTCACTTAAGATTACAGAGAACCAATGCCGACATGTTTATAAAATTAAAATTTCGGCTTCTTCTCTTCCACATGAACATCAGCATGCACGTTCGTTTTCAGGTCCAAGTCGCTCCGAGGCAGCACACTGTACATGCTATCTTATAGAACCAAGCTATACGCTAGCTTTCTTTCTTTCTATGCTCTTTCTATACCTTCGAATTTGAATGTAGCATTCCTTCGCGCATGGGTAGAAGGCATGTTGCTATCACATGACATCACCTTTTCAGTCCACATAGAAAGCTTAGAACATGCATGCTCAGACCGTAGATAACACTTATGCTTAGACATGAACCCCTTGGAGATGATCTGCATCTACAACTACTGTTACTACTAAGGTTAAGCTAAGCAAGCTGCACACAACAAACTGTGACAGAATATAGGGCTGCAAACGCACGGCTTAGCCGGGATTGGATGTACTAGGAATCACTGTATGGCAGCCCAGCATTAGTTCCGAAAACTACTTCTGAATCATGGTAATAAGGTGGAGATCGATGATTATTGCATAGGGCTACGCAGACTTGTGGATGAGCATACATGTGTCGGACCAGATGGATATATAGGTCTAGATAAGCAAGGACAGAAGGGCATGGGCTATAGAGATGATGCACAGCTTGGTCTGGTATAGCCCTCTGAGTGCAGTGTGAAAATTCCAATACATCCCACATTTTCAACTTGAATAGCATTGCATTATTATAACCCATATGCATGGTGCAGAAATTTGTGCACTAGCTGAACCCATGCAGTCTGGGCTGTCTAGCCTTATGCCTGTCTGTCCAGACCAATGCCCATCTTGCCCTATACCAGTCTGCAATTTCTGTACTGTAACAGTTATGGACTCTATGCTTTCCTTTTCTTGGTAAATTCTGTACAGTGTTAAGCATGCATGCATGGTGGTTACCTGCTTGTTTCAAGCATGTAAATGGCCTGTGGATATCATTTTGGGTAAAATCTTGTTGCAGCAGCCATGAAACATGGTTGGAAAGTCAAATCAAGTTTGTAACATGGTTGTTTTGTCCTGCAAACATGGTTGTAATTGACCTGGGACATGTCCTGTATCTGCCATATTATTAATTGCTATAATATTAACAATATCTAGATTTGTTAGCTGCACTAACTGTTTGTATATATACCTGTTGCATATACACATACAGCTGCCATTGAGAAAGGAGGATCTGTTGAGGTGGAGATAGTGAAATGTGTCACACTAGGACCTCCAGAGGCAGGCAAGACCCAGTTGAAGAGAGCTCTCACTGGTAACATGGAGGAGTCTACAGAGAGTACTCCTGTGTCCACAGGTGCCGAGGTGATCATGGAGAGGTACTTTGAGGGCGAATTGACATGGGAGCCCATGGGAACGTTTGAGCTGCAGTCTGCTTTGCACAGAACAGTTGATGTGGATGAGTATAATGTTAAACCCAAAAAACCTACAGAAAGTAATGTGTCTAAAGTCCATGTATCCATTGAGAAACCCTCAGTCACTCCTTACCCGGCAATAATAGAAGATCCTATGCCAGAAGTGGGGAATGACAGTACTGAGGGATTAAGAAAAGATTTGATTGAAAAATTTACAGATTTACGAAGGAGAGTTTTAGATAACGTTTCTAAGTCACAAGGCGATAGACACCTCAATGGTGTACGGATCATCCACTTTGTAGACAGTGGAGGTCAGCCATCCTTCTTTGACCTCCATCCTGTTGTCTCCACATCACGTGCTGTCTACCTAATTGTCTACAACTCAGCTGAAGGTCTGGATGCTCGGCCGAAGATCACTTATCGGAGGCCGGGAGATTCCCCTTCGCAACAAAGAAGGGAAATACCCAATCCCAAACAAACTAATCTAGATCTGATCAAATCATCTCTGCTTACACTTGATCACTGCACTAGCAAGTTCATAAGGCTGGAAGAGAAAGCCAGAAGATATCTAAATATTATTGATATTCCCACAAACCCCACTACACAGCTCCCAGCTGTTATTGTTGGTTCAAGATCAAGCAGTCGTCAACACAAGACTTTTGACAGTGATGTCATAAGGAGGCATTGCTGTCACATCCCCATGTGCCGTGATAATGTAATGGGGAAGGTACATTTCGTAGAGAGTAGAAAACCTATGAGTGGAATAAATGAGCTGCGTGATGCACTAAAGAAGGTAGATTGTAAATTTAGGATTAAACATTTTCCATTGAAGTGGTTCCAGTGCCAGTTAGTGTTCTGGTCAGCAGACGATCCACAGTTCTTTGCACTACCCTACTCTAATCTTCAAGCTCTCTGTCAAAAAGGTGGTTTTGTTTCAGGGGATGAAGAGTTTAGAGCACTTGTGACCACATTCCACATGCTAGGAATCTTCAGCTGTCCAGATCTAGATCTCCCTGATGTAGACGAAGAATTACTTCCCCTCTCACCTGTGTTCACCAATCCGGATGTCCTCTTTAAACAAGTAACCACTTTGTTAGAAGTCCCCTTCCTGAATCCATTGGAATATGACAAGAATGGCCCTGCAATTGATAAGCTTCAGAAGAGTGGGATCACCACACGAGAATCTCTCACTTTATTAGGAATTCCAGACACCATTGGATCTTTCTGTGGTTTTCACTCTTACCTGCTAAAATTTTTGCTAAAATGGGGGCTAGCTGCAGAGTTGAAGGAGTCTGGCTGCTTGTCAGGGAGTGGATGTGGTCAGCTACTTCATAGAGAACTCTTCATTCCTTCCATTCTGCTTCCTCGTAAGGATTATAACTTTGCCCTGCCCCCCGGTTTTGCTGCTCTTCCATCATTTGCCTTGACTATTTTGAAAACAAAGGAGGACGACTATTGCATCCCTCAAGGTCTTTTTCCGCACTTTATTGTTAACATCATGAATCGCCATGAGGAGGGATATCTTATAAAGGTTGCAAGGCATGAGGCAGAGATACGATGTCGTGATGTTCTTGCAATCACCAAGAAAGCCAATAAGGGAACTGAGCTTCCCTACACAATATATGTGGTCGATAACATTGATCACATTTCTGTACATATCACCTTAGCTCGGAAAGGCAGAGACTGCACCGGCTGTCACTCCGATTGCTGCACTATTGTTAATGATCTAAAGGCTTCCTTAGAGAAAGCTTATTCTCATTTGTTCAGAGACGAAGGTACCTCCTCAGTGATCATTGGATGCCAGTGTACTTGTGATGAAGCTAAGACCTGTCACTTGGCTCAGCTGGATTGCTACGATCAAGTCCTTCGCTGTCTGCTCCCTGACAGGGGACGTGATGTGGAAATAGAGTTCTGTGATACGTTAAAGAGAATATTCCCAGCACATGGTTAGTGAGCATAATACAGTGTGCAGGCCTACACAATACATGCCATGCATGTGTGTGTGCATTTGCGAGTACACATGTGTGCATGTATGTATAACAGCCTGCATGCAGCACGAACGCATGTACTTAGACTGTTGACCTGTAGATCTAAGTGTGCATGTGTTGTGTGCATGACTGTTACACATGCAGGCCAATGATATTTTGGTTAAAGTATAGCATTTGCACCATGTATGCACATGCATGCATATGTTGTATTGTATTGTGATTGTTTCATCAAACTTCAAGACTTATATAATACTGTAATTATCCCATCAACCATTGCATGATTTGATTTTGGAACCCCGAACCCATGCATTACTATAATATACATATGATAGCATCCACATAAGTGCATGCACGTGTCTGTTTGGTGGTTTGAATCATTCTGTGGGTAAATGTACGCATGAAATGCCTCACCCATGCATGCACGCACATGAGTATGATACAATTAATGTGCATGTGTACTTACGTACATATGCATGTCTCTGTGATTGTGCATGCATCAGGATGAGAGGGTATGTGCATTGTGTACCCACGCATATCTTATTTGTGTGTTGGTGTTCACAGGTCCTAGGAAGAGATCACCTCCAGGCCCCTCTGCATCCATATCTTCTACAAAAAAGAAATTCACAATGTGTTCGGATGATAGAGAAATACCTTATTGCCAAGGTAACCATTACTTTTAGTTTGCAGTGAAGCGTGCATGCATGTACATAATGACCACTCACGGAACCAAATAATCATGATCTTTATAGACTTGTGTATACATGGTGACCATCCTCATAATATGTAAAGGTGCCATAGTGTATTCAATCAATCATTATTTGAGTGCACCATGTATTTATTATAATTGCTTTAGAATGGTTCCTGGATGACCTTGTATGTGCAGTGGTCCTGCTATACAGGTGCCCTTTATTAGGTTTAGCTGCATGTGTACATGTATGCTTTTCTCTGCTAGCCCTGTATTCTGTGCATACAAGCACACCCAGCTTTGCCCAACATGCAATGCCAGTGTAGTTCTTGTGTTTGGCCAAATTTGAAGGTAAAGTGGAACCTCTGTATAGTCCGACACTTCTATAATTCAACATTCTCTCTAATCCGACCATGTTATGAGGTACAGTCACCATGTTTGACTGTACTAAGAAGCACTGTATAATCCAACAACCTCTGTAATCTGACATCAATTTTGTGTCCAATGGAGTGTCGGATTATGGAGGTTTCACTGTAATAGCTTTACACTTCTGTTTTTAAATTCTGTCCTTTTTGTTATTATATAGCACTGCAGGGAGACAGTGATTCAGACATTATCGATTCGGCTGACGATTTTATCAAATATGTGGATAGCATGACCACTAATCTTGAACTTCTTGGTGGAGCTTTGAGAGTTGGTAACCAAGCAGATGCTATTGTCTCTAGTTCTGGAAATCCACATTCAAAATGCATTAAGATTCTAAGGGCATGGTTTGATGCAACTCCTGAACCAACATGGACTAAATTCTGTGAAAAACTTGAAGTATCTCAAGCGTTTGCTCACTTAAGATCCACTATTGAGAAAGGTATGACTTGCCATGCATGCATTGTAATTACAGTGGTACCCCCTTTGAGAGACCACCATCGTGAAAGACCACCCCTTTTTCAAGACTGAATTTGCTGGTTACACAGATGTGTATGTGCCCCATATTAATCCTATAGCCCCCCCCCCCCCCCTCCAAGAGCCCACTTCCCTTAAAAGACTACCTTTCACGTGTCCCTAAGGGTGGTCTCTCCAAAGGGGTACTACTGTACTACATAAATTGTACAACAATATAGTATGTAGCTACCAGAGATTTTTTAACTGCAAAATTTTAGGATTTTATTTCAGACATCATGTCTACGTCGATCAGGCTCACGTATACAGTACGTATACATGCACACAAGGCAACTGCACCATTGCTTGTTCTTTTGTTGCAATTGCAGTTGGTACGGAGATTTTATTGGCTGTTTCTCGAGAAGCTAGTCCTACTATTTGTCGCATTTTCAGTTCTTTGAAACAAGACAAACAGGTTGAGTGTGCTCTCCCGAAGCTTGAAGGTCAATTACAAAGCAAAAGTAACCCTGAAACTTCAACTAAAATCTGCTGCTGTAGCTGAATCGGGCAAACGTCTTTGCCTTAAGCCACTTCGTACACGGGGAACCTACTTTGCCGCCATCCCCTAAGTAAGCATGAGTGAAATTTAGGGATCCGCAAAATGTTATTTGTGAAATTCGTGAAATGGAGCCACTCACAAAAGTTTTGCCCTGCAAAAATTTCCCGCTATACAGTATTTCATATAATATTATTTGACTGCAGGTGGAGTGTAAAATTATGGCTTTCAACTATAGGATAGGATCTGTTGGTCTTGTATACATGTAGGTAATGTAACATGTGCTTTCACCAAATATGGATTTATATAATAGTTTGTTCAAAGACCACTTGTATTTATATGGTACATGTTGTCTTATTCCCATCCTAGATATCAGAGAGCGATTAAAAGCCTCGGGTGGTTCGAAAGCATAATAGCTGGCAGTGCATTTTATTGTCTTATAAAGTAGTTTTGTGGACATCCTCAGACTAAGTTTTCTACAAGACTTTTTTATTATTTTATTATATTACCATGTGTATAAACTTATTATAAATAATATTCAAAATTATACGTATGCATGCATGTGTGCATGCGTGTGTGTATGAGTGTGTACATGTATTATGTATATGTACATCCATATAGATGTGACACGTGGGTCTCCAAAGTGCATGCTGCAGCTGCATATGCATGTATGTGGGTGTACGTGTTTTTGATCACCACATGGGTATAATCATTATGGTGCATGTATGGTGCTTATAAGATCAATTCCTATATTAAACGCACTCATATGTGTGTCCACTCATAGCTATATATATAGCTAGCTATATAGTGGACACACATATGTTAAAAAATCCTCAAATTACTGCATGCATGTGCATGCCTGAGTGTATAATTGTGTAGCTCTAATGTGGCAGTCGTCAGATCAATATTGCACTAGCTATCACCACACATTCACGTGTACATGCAGTGAATGGACACACATGCGCATGAGGTTTCTGTGGGTGTACTTGTTTGGCATGAACTGGTATGGTGGTGCTAAGACCATGATGCAAATTTAATTTGGGACTATACAATAGCACCACATGTACATGTATGCACAAGTATAGTCATAGTGCCAGAGCACACATGCAGTTACCAAAGTACTGTATATACCACACGCATTCACAGTGCACGTGGACACATGCATATCAAAGTTTTTTTTCAAGTTTTGTGGGTGTAATTTTGCTGCACTGGCTATGGTGGTGCTGTAAAGCGTATGTTTGGTATTAGACCCGCACACACGTACATGCATGACGAAGTGCATGTGCGTGTATTTAACCATGTGTAGCACTGGGCTAATGTGGGTATGGTGTAAGTATCTATGATTAGACAGAATTCAATTACAATTAACGAGTCAGCTGCGCAGTGACCGCGGATCGAGGCACAGGATATCCTACAGGCCAGTTACCACGTACATTATGTAATGGTGCATTCTGTGGGAAAAACCCCAACCGCAGTTGACCTATACGTACGTACACATACCCATATTAGGGTTGACTCCCTAGCGTGCAAACTAGCGGTAGTCTCGCGCTTCTTTGGTCTACAGCTGGCCGTAGTTAGAAACAAGATCCGTTTAACGAAGAAATCCAAGCTCTAGTTTAACCACTTCAAGTAAGTTAGTCGTTAATTTTACCATAGATACCGGTAGATAGATTTTACAATTTGAAAGTAGATGCGCCTGTGACACGCAGCGGACTACGTACAAAATCAAATTGATTCAGTTTAGATCTTTATAATGGTGCTCGGTTCTTGTTCCTCGCTGAGTCAGATTACAGTGACATTTACTGGTTCATACAAGTCAGTTTGCCATAGCTGCAATACCCAGCGATGTGTAAAAGATTAAAGGTTTCAATTGGTAGTCAAGTATAGTCTGACGTAGCCAGACCCATCTCGTCACCGGGACGTCAGTTTCTGAAAATGGCCGCGTGAGATTGGGTCGGCTACGCCAGACTAAGTGGGGGGTAGTGGCAGTTGACATTAATCAATACATTGCACTGTTGAATGCTCTCCTGGACCATTCATTACAAGAGTGATTGTACATACGCATGCCTTGTGTTCACCCTTGATTATCTATATAGGTAGCTATCACTTATACACTCACCGTTCTTCTATCATGTACTGTGAATATATATACAACATATTACTATGTCATCGTTGTGTATCATGTTATACATGGATTTTGTAGTGTAGGTGGGAATTACACATAATATGTGTATGTGTGTGCATCTGTCTGTCCCTCTGTCTGTGTGCATGCATTCACGTGCATGTGTGTGTACGTGCGTGCGTGCGTGTGTGCATGCGTGCGTGCATGCATGGGTGCGCATATATGTTTGTATGTGTATGTATGTGTATGTATGTGTGTAATATATAACTAGTCTGAATCTTAATCAGAAAGGCGTGCATACATCTATATTCAGGCATGAGTAAGCACTAAAAGATTGTGAGCAATTGTGTTGCACTCTATAGAGAAATCTTAGATTCCGAAGCTTACATAGCATACATATGAAAGTATGTATTAAAAGTATTAATTTTAATTCAAGAGTAATCAAATGCATTATAATTATCATATTTGGAAAGTCAGAACACAATTATTTATACTTTTTGTAGGGGCAGAGAGAAAGGGGAGGGGTTAAACAATTAGTGAGGAGAGCTAAAGACTGTCTGACTTTGCATGAAGGTATTATGTCATTGATTTGATGCATGGGATGATGGAATTTTTCTTCATCATTTAGGAGCTGACCAGACTGTACAGTCATGGCTATGGCACTAGCAGGTAGATTTGGTCCCTTGGAAATTGTAGGCTTAACACTGACTGACGAACAGCTAGGAAGAGGGTCAGATGCCACAGTGTACAGGGTTGTCTTGAACGGTGCCTCTTATGCCGGGAAACAGCTTCACAATTTCCACCTTGATGACCAAAAGTGTGTCGACAGCTTCATTTTAGAATGCACAAAATGGTCGCAGCTGAAACACCCAAACATTGTGAAATTTGTTGGTGTGTACTCCAAAGGAGACTCTCCCATCCCAATGCTGATTATGGAGAAGATGGACACCAGTTTATGGCTCCACTTGCAAAGGCACTCCAAAGAACAGTTCACCACTGAGAGCAAGACTTGTGTTCTCCGTCAAGTTACTGAGGCACTCGTCTACCTCCACAGCCGCAGCCCACCTCTGATCCACTGTGATGTCAGTCCGAATAATATTTTACTCAACTGCGAAACTCTTAAAGCAAAGCTGTCCGATTTTGGTATGACCAGAACAGCTGCCTATGCTCAAGCAACTATCAAGTCGTCTGTGAAAGGTACACAAGCATTTATAGCCCCAGAGGCTCAGAAAGTATCTCCACAGTATGACGAGAAGCGAGACATCTTTTCATTTGGTAATGTTATCATCACCATGGTAACACATAAATGGCCACTTCCAGGACCTGCTACTGATTATAACGATAAGGATGAGATAGTGGGTTTTACCGAGTTTCAACGTCGTGCAAGCCACTTGGCTGAATTCACTCCTCAAGACAATGATCTCTTTCGATCTCTTGTTGAGAAATGTCTCGAAAATCGTCCAACCAAACAACCAAACAGTGAAGAACTAATGCAATACATGAAAAGAATACAGGGTTTCATTGAAGGTATAATATACAATGTTGCACAAGGGATCGATTGTGAGACTTGTGTGTGTATGTGTGAGACGTGTGTGTGTGTGTGTGTGTGTGTGTGTGTGTGTATGTGTGTGTGTGTGTGTGTGTGTTTGTGTGTGTGTGTGTGTATGCTTGTATATGCATGAGTGTGTGCATGTACCCTGCACATAAGGGGAATTAAACACTATACGTATATGGAATATGCTACACAAGCAAACAATCACATCCACCCATGCACACGCACACATGTACACATGCACACACACGTTCACACTCACACAATTAGCATTAAATACGAATTTATTATGTGGACAATTTAAACCCGTTATGCAACATTTAAGTTGATATTGCTGTTTCATTGCAGATGTTAGGGAATTTGTCCCCTATATTGATTCAATGCTCCCTCATCTTGTCCTACTTGGAACAGTGCTGAGCCTCAAAAACTTCACAGATGCAGTAGTGAATGACCCTGGACGTCATGATCAGAAGTGCCGTAACATTTTGAATGAGTGGCTGCGTGTAAACCCAGGATCAACATGGATCTTGTTCTGCGAGAAGCTGAAAGGTGCTGAAGTATTCAGCAATTTGAGAAGCACTATCCAAAGAGATAAACTGCATGGTGAAGTACATGAAGGCAAGCTCACTTTCCTTTGCTATATAGCTCTCTTTGTAGCCGTTTTGTTTAATTGGCTATAGATTCTAACTGTGCAGGTAAACCTGTCTATAATGACCATTAAAGGGACCAAGAAATTGTGCTCTCTGTAGACAGGTAGTCCTTAATGGAAGAGGTACTATATGATAGTATGATCACTGAGGTACATGGCCAGTGAATCCTGGACCAGCCTATGGCCTCTGTAATATTATTCACAGGTGTGGTCCTTAAGATAGGTGTCACTGTTTATGGTAACCGTGTGTATATGTGAGATTCAGTGCAGTACGTGTTCCGTGGGACTTGTTTTCACTTTGAAACTGTGGCTTATGACTCACAATCTCTGTGCATGGCTCACTGCTTCGTGTGCTCTATTTATATATAGTTGCCGTGGTAGAGCCCCCGGTAGTACCACCAGCAAAGAAGCCCAATTTTGAGGAGAGAAATATCAACTGTCATGTCTACAAATCAAATATTCACAATTGGGAGTGGAAGCACTCTGCTATAGCCACGGATGTGGCCACTGGCATATCAGAAAAGGGTAAAAACTACAAGTCTGAAAGTGGAGCCATGAAACATGCAAGGGAGAATCTCAGAGCTGCTCTCAAAAGTAGAGGAATAATCAGTGACTAGAATACTTATCAGATGCCGCTGTGTACTCTATTGGAATTAATGCATTGCTCATTAGTGTCATCAACCAGATCCTGCATGCTCACCTATGATCCGCCATTTTATTGTAGAGCTTGCAAACTGCAGATCGTAGAAATGAGTGGAAACAGGGTCTGATTGCAGGCTGAGACTATTACTAGTAATTGGTCTGGTCAGCCAGACCCTATTATATATTTCCCTTCATTATCTGCATTAAATGGTAGATTGTAGAAAACTAGGCAAAACAGGGTCTGGTTAGCAAGACTAATTGCTCATTATGATAGATGTATATATAGTGCCTGGATCTCATGCAGTACATAAACTCGAATCAGTACATCATAAGCATACACAAGAATGCATGTACAGTTCTGACTATTATTATACATATGTAAAGTGTTCCATCGTGCAAAGCACATATATGCACATACAACTCTATAGCTACACAGATACACGCACACACACACGCACACGCACACACACATACACACACATACACACACACATACACACACACACACACCATGCATACGTACATACACACATCCATGTACAGTGCACATGTTTGAATCTGCATATCAATACATCTACATATACAATGGCTGCATGCACCTAATA
>CAUJGJ010000082.1:1612500-1630000 GCA_963170055.1 Halisarca cf. caerulea
ACTTGCAGTACCCTCACCGTTTGGCCTGGCAAGCAAGACTTGCACATACAGCTCATCATAGTCACTGATCACCTACAGAAAAAAATGGAGCCCTTAAAAGTGTGCATGTGAATGTACATATGTACATACGCATGCACATACATGAGGGGTATAGAGTATCTATTATGTCATGTATAAGAACACACAACTGACCAGTAGACTACGACATGGTCACAACAGTATGTATGTGTCCATTGGACAGAACACACATACACACACACACACACGTGTATACACACATGTATACACACATGTACACACCAAGCATATACACACATACGCATGTGGTGAACAGCACCTAGGACTTTGTGTTTTGTATAAACTGCTCTGTGTAAATACGTATGTACGTAGTCTTACTTAACACACATGTGTAGAACAATCGACTAGGTGTGTCCCTGACTTTCACCTTATTTCAACCATATGCTACACATACGTATGCATGCACACACGCACGCACGCACACACGCACGCACGCATGCATGCACGCACACGCGCACGCATGCACGCACACGCGCACACACACACACACACACACATACACACACACACGCAGGCACACGCATACATACACACACACAACATACACACACATACACACACATACTCACATGTGCATACACGTACACACACACACACACACACACACACACACACACACAGACAGACACACACACACACACACACACACATGCACACACACACACACACACACACACACACACACACACACACACACACACACACCTGGTACAACATCTCAACACCTGATGCATCCACAAAGGGTACTGGAGAGCAGTCGATGATGATTGTGTGGTACTTCAGAACATGTCCATGTGTAGCAATGTTTGATTTCCACTCCGGGGGCATTTCTGAGAACTGCCGTTTGGCAGCCAAATAGCCCTATCCAGAAGAAAGGAGGTCATACAGTGAAGAGCACTTGGAGTTTACATGTGTGGAGCTTTGGATTTAGGGACTATTTACAGTAATACAATTTGACCAACAAACAGCTAAAAATCAAACAGCATGGGACATCCTGTGCTAGGAATACTGAAGGAAGCATGCATTGAAGGTACACACGTATGTATGAACTTAACCTTAGAAAGTTTAGCTAGAGACACATAAAAAAGTGAAGCTCTCTAATCCGACACTCAATAGGGCTTGAAAAAGTGTCAGATTAGGAACTTGTCAGATTACACAGTGACTCCTAGCATACTTCAGTATGGTGAATGTACCCCATAAGATGGTCGGATTAGAGAGACTTACCATAATACAGTATGGTGACTGTACCTCATAAGATGATTGGAGTAGAGAGAATGTTGGATTACAGAGGTGTCGGATTACAGATATTTCACTGCATGTTGGTACACATATGCACATACGTCAATACATTAGACATTACATTCCTTACTTGTTGGTCGTGGATGCCAATGGAGGGGAGAAACTTTGGCTTGGGGGGAGAAGATCTCTCTGGTTTCCCTCCTTCTCCTGTGCCACCAGAACCAGGTTCTGGATCTTCCTCCGTCCTCCTTGTCACCTGGGGAGTGGTTTCTTGTTCATTCTCTGGTACTGTAGGCAGATTGCTACCTACATGGGGGATTGGGGTGATGCACATCCTGAGTACACACAATTGAAGATGTACTGAAATATTAAGCGGTCAAGTATGTACATTTGTACAGTTAGTACTATAATGATATCCACATAATATACATACGTACATATGTACACACTCTTGTGAAGCATGTACATATGTACAGTGTAACCACAACCTTGGGACCAAAGAAATGATTCAGCTTAAAGAGATTTCTGGATTAGAGAGGTTCTATATGTACAGCAAATGTTACAGAGCAGGACTTGAAACTGCATCCAGTTTAGAGAGGGTTCCAGATTACAGAGGGTTTGGATTACAGAGGTTTCGCTGTACATACAGTGTGTGTTGTACATACGTACATACTGTACTCTTTTGTAGCATGTATCCACAGTATGTGGCGTATGTACCGTACATACTACGTACATGCAGTGAAACCTCTCTGAACCGAACCATCCGTAATCTGGAACCATCTCTAAACTGGGTGTGTTTTCAAGTCCTGCTCTCTATATTTGCTGTACATATAGAACCTGTCTAATCCGGAAACCTCTCTAAACCGAACCATTTCTTTGGTCCCAAGGGTGTTCGGTTAGAGAGGTTACACTGTACTACGTAGCACATCCACACATGTACGTATCAACATACTCTTTGTGACCCTACCAGTATGTGAGACACCAGTTGTCCTGGGAGAGGAGGGTTGGCTCATTTGTCTGATCTCTCCAGACTGTGTGATGTACCTCAGGTTCAGTGCCTCAGGCGATGAGGGTTCAACGTCGCCATTTACTGCAGAAGTACCTGCACCTTCTCCAGTGTCATAGATGACATCACGTTTGACCTGACACTGTGTAGGGGGAAAAGGGAGGTATGTATGTGTGTATGTGTGTGTGTGTGTGTGTGTGTGTGTGTGTGTGTGTGTGTGTGTATGTGTGTGTGTGTGTGTGTGTGTGTGTGTGTGTGTGTGTGTTTTGTGTGTGTGTGTGTGTGTGTGTGTGTGTGTGTGTGTGTGTATGTGTGTGTGTGTGTGTGTGTGTGTGTGTGTGTGTGTGTGTGTGTGTATGCATGTGTGTGCATGTGCATGTATGCATGTGTGTGTGTGTCTGTGTGTGTGTATGTGTGTGTGTGTGTGTGTGTGTGTGTGTGTGTGTGTGTGTGTGTGTGTGTGTGTGTGTGTGTGTGTGTGTGTGTGTGTGTGTGTGTGTGTGCACAACATACACATCAGAATGTTTGGAGCAGACTAGTTGAACTTTCTCGATATCCACAAAGATCCTAGTGCATGGACTTCAGTGCTTGGGTTAGTGAGTCACACAGGCAACTTCATGCATGTTTAGAACTATTACTTGTACTGTACAATTAGCAATCAATTACTGTTTCTGACGCACACATCATCGTGACAGCCATTTTCTATTAAAAACTATAGTTCTCGAGGAAATCTTATCCTGAATTAACTTTCACAAATCTGAAACAATTAATATTATTCCACAATTTTCAGAAAATGAATTTCTGGGTAAATTGGGGACACTTCAATTTTACTTCAAGATCATTGATCATGTAAAACAACATTCCAGACTGAGAAATACAGTAACTATTACAGGAAAGAACTACTGCCCAACAATGTACATACTGTATGTGTGTTTACGTACTTTCTTCAATTTCTTGAAACAGACACTAAACATGCCTTCTTCGTCAGTGTCCTTAAAAGCCGAGGGATCAAGACCACTTCCCTTGACAAGCTGGGCGCGGAACACAGCCGCATTGAGGAAGTAGATGGGGGCCTCAAACCTGAAGATGTACACTCCCTTAATGGGGGACACCTGAGGAGGGCGATGTGGAGATAAGAATACAGATCAATGTACAGGGATTGATCTGAGGGTAACTTTATAGGCAAACCAGAATACAGTATAGAGTTATTTTGATAGACTATACAAATGTACATATGTACAGTGAGACCTGTCGTAAAGACCACTTGTATAGAAATACCACCTGTCTATAGTGACCACCACAGGCTGCTCCATGGGCCACTACAGTGAACTCTGAAATTTGATACCTCTAGAACACACTTCTTGAGCAGTTTCCTCGCATAGAACATCATTTGCGAGTGCACTAGAACTCACCTTTGTGTACCTCCATTTTTCTGGGTCCCACTGCTCTGCTAGCCCGATCTGGCCAGATGAGGGTCTACAGAGGAATGGTAAGTACATATTTGCACATCTGTTCATGGACACCATTATGTATTAGTTGTATCCCTCCCAAGTGGGATGTGCAGCTAATACACTCACACTTTTCCTTAATCACCGAGGGCGTCAGCCCAAGGTGATTAAAGAAAAGTGTGATTGTATGGCTGCACATCCCACTTGAGAGGGATACAACTAACTTGTGTCATGGGATGGTACTAATGAATTTGTCCTATACATTGGCCTGTGATCTTGCGCAATGGTGAGAGGTCAAGGGAAATGAAGTTAATTGTTTGTCAGGAGTTCTTAATGACTTGATTACAAGTGTGCTGTAGAGCTTATATGATCTACCTGCTCACCATGACACAAAGATATGTATGGATGGATGCAATTATCTTGATAAGTACAGTACACACAAACAGATACACACACAAGCATACACACAAGCATACAAACCAGGGTTCTATCCAGTGGGGGGGGAAGCTTCCACCCCAAACTCCCCAGCTTCCACCCCAAACTCCCCAGCTTCCACCCCAAAAAAATTCCAACTGCAATCCAAAATACTATGGAATAGGCCCTACTTGAGTGTCAAAATTTACCTTGAATGATCTAAAATGGCGTCAAATACAACCTTGTATAACCAAAAAACTCAAATTTTCCCTAGGGGGCATGCCCCAAGACCCCTCTAGTTAAGTAATTATACTCCTGCACTTCATAATATATCCGGTCGTACACACACACACACACACGCATACACACACACACACACGCGCGCGCGCACACACACGCATGCATGTACGCACACACAACCACACATGTGTGCACATGTACGTATACACACAGGCACTCATTGTATTACTATAGAGAAGGCCCTATTTGTGTGTGAAAATCAGCCTTGAATGGTCTAAAAAGGCCTCAAATGCAACATTATCTCACCTAAAAACTCGAATTTTCCCTGGGGGGGCATGCCCCCAGACCCCCCTAGTTTCATACGTATATATATACCCCTGCACTCCATATATATACATATCTGCATGCACCTCTATTATCACAGCACTGCATGTGTTTTATAGATGTCTAGGATACCACATATACATACATGTACCTGCCCTCCTACTATACTTTGTAAGTACCCTCCCTCCCTCCTCATCACCCTACTATATACATACAATACATGCATCAAATCTATATGCATATCTTGCGCGCAGTCATTCACTGTAATACTCCAGCTTCCCCCCCCCCAAAATTTATTCCTAGATAGAACCCTGCAAACACACACACACACACACACATACACACTCACAAAATGGTGTACACAACTACAAATCCCAGACTGAACACTACTCCACAGAGTAGGCCAATGTCCAATCCAATGATGAACGTTGCAGTGAATACGACTATCCAAATACACTGCAGAGAGTAAGTGCATAAAGAAAGTATAATTATACTATAATACATACCAAGCTGTAGGCTGTGCTTATGATACTGTGTAATTGTGTGCAATTGTGTGTGTGTGTGTGTATCCATGTGTGTGTGTGTGTGTGTGTGTGTGTGTGTGTGTGTGTGTGTGTGTGTGTGTGTGTGTGTGTGTGTGTGTACGTGTGTGTGCTTGTGTATGCTTGTGTGTGTGTGTGTGTGTGTGTGTGTGTGTGTGTGTGTGTGTGTGTGTGTGTGTACGTACAAATGTGTGTGTGTGTGTGTGTGTGTGTGTGTTCTTGTGTGTGTGTGTGTGTGTGTGTGTGTGTGTGTGCTTGTGTGTGCGCGCGTGTGTGTGTGTGTGTGTGTGTGTGTGTGTGTGTGTGTGTGTATAACACACAAATAAATGCACATCACAAGTATATTCACAGTACAGATATTAGCAGACACAAATACAAAGTCACTCGATCTTTGCATAGTTAAAGACTGCAATAGTACACATGATATTGTAGTAGGCAATCCAACACACACACAAGTCACATTGCAACGTATGGTATCACAACTCACTCCATCAATGAAGGAAATCTTGAAGAAACGTTTCAGATCAAAGATTTGAAGGTACAATCCAAGCAAAGCTGTGGCTATGATGGCAGCCAATGCAGGCTGTGTGTGTGTGTGTGTGTGTGTGTGCGTGTGTGTGTTGTGTGTGTGTGTGTGTGTGTGTGTGTGTGTGTGTGTGTGTGTATGTGTGTGTGTGTGTGTGTGTGTGTGTGTGTATGTGTGTGTGTGTGTGGAAAAAAGTAAGTTAATTATTAAATGATCACACCACTATGTAAATAAGAACAGCAGTAAAAAGCACACTGTATTTGGAGTTCATTCAATTGTTTCTACTAATTTGAATTGTGATGAATCCTTCCAGTATTCTAGCCAGAATTTCACTATAGCGGAGGGGGGGGGGGTATAGCATCCGTCAGTGATTGTAGTACAGTGAATTCGTGGCACAATCCGCCACAATTTTTTAAATCCAAATCAATGTGAAGTAAAATTAACTAATCCAAGCACAAAGTGGTGGATTTCTGCCCTTGTACTCATAATCCCCCATGATTTCAAGCAAGTGGCTACAATATTAAACAATATCGCAGTGAAATGGGCAGTTGATTCCTTACGGGGTGAGGAGAATGAAAGCAGGGTGGGGAGAATGAAAGCAGGGTGGGGAGAATGAAAGCAGGGTGGGGAGAATAAAAGCAGGGTGGGGAGAATGAAAGCAGGGTGGGGAGAATGAAAGCAGGGTGGGGAGAATGAAAGCAGGGTGGGGAGAATGAAAGCAGGGTGGTACTACCCTGCTAACCTGCTTTAGCTAAAGCCCTGATTTCCTAATGCAAATTTTTACACACAAAATGGATTCCGTACCACAAACAACATCTGGCTGAGGGATGGGAAAATGCAATTGCTGAAACACAATTTTCTTTCAAATTAGAAGAAACTAAACCACACTGAAACTAGTGGTAGAACGTACGTATGTATGCTAACTTCAGATTCTCTCAACCATTGGCAACAGCCTCACAACTCACGATTGGTAGATAAGTGAAGAGAAAGGTGAGAGCCAAGACTGTGATTAGGACAATGATGCTCGAGAGAACGGAGACCAGCTGAAATGAAAGATACGCACAAAGATGACAGGTACGTATAATGTGTATGGACAGTGTGCATGTGTGTGTGTGCATATATGTACGTTCATAATACTATGTGTATGTAATACACATACACATGTATCCATATAAGCATGTGTGTATTGAATGAACATGTAACCACACATGAGTGCTTGTTCGTGCATGTTCACTAGTTTGTTAATGTTTTGCTATTTGTGGTACAGGTATTACACTAGCAAGTCAATACATCACTTGTATACATACAGGCTAAAACAGACAGCATGTTGTAGTGTACCTACAGCTATACCAGTACCAGCCAGTACTAACCATTACCAACCGGCACAAACCAGTATGTATATTCTAACCAGTATAAACTAGTATTAACCAGCACTAATCGGTATCAATCAGCATGCGTAAATCAGTGTTAACTGACACAAACCAGTACTAACCTGTGTGTTGCCCCCCAGTGTGTGTTGGAGAACGGTCCTGGACAGAGCACCGGCAGTGGGGAAGCTACCAAAGAAGGATCCAATGAGATTCATAGACCCGTAGGCGAGAAATTCCTGGAAGAAGAATTCAACCACCTGTAAGTGTCCGGCCTGAACTCGCGTTTCACGTATGTACGTATGTACATAAGTACACATGATGCGAGAGACCCATGGCTACATCTTCAAGCCTAATGTTTCAGCTGATGAAGGCCCACATGAACAAATCATACTGTACATTTGATCTGTGCTATGTGAGAATCTTTCTTGAAGGTTATATTTTATCATTGTATCATGATCAGTACACATACAGTAGAAACCCTCTATTCCTGACCTCTTGGGACCTGAAAGGACTGTCCTGATTATGAGGTGTCCTCATTTCAGGGCTTAAACATGTACTATGGCAAAGCATGGAGAATCAGTTGGTTTCCAGTGGTGTGTGTCTATAATAGAGGGGTGTCTGCAATTCAGGAGTCTGGATTAGAGGGGTGTCTGCAATTCAGGGGGCTGGATTAGAGGGGTGTCTGCAATTCAGGGGGCTGGATTAGAGGGGTGTCTGCAATTCAGGGGGCTGGATTAGAGGGGTGTCTGCAATTCAGGGGTCTGGATTAGAGGGATGTCTGCAATTCAGGGATCTGGATTAGAGGGGTGTCTGTAATTCAGGGGGCTGGATTAGAGGGGTGTCTGCAATTCAGGGGGCTGGATTAGAGGGGTGTCTGTAATTCAGGGGGCTGGATTAGAGGGGTGTCTGTAATTCAGGGGGCTGGATTAGAGGGGTGTCTACAATTCAGGGGGCTGGATTAGAGGGGTGTCTGCAATTCAGGGGGCTGGAGTAGAGGGGTGTCTGCAATTCAGGGGGCCAGATTAGAGGGGTTCACAGTATAGCGGAAACATCCTAAGATGAATCTCAAGGGACCATGCCCCCCTAAATGTCCATCTTAAGAGAATTTATCTCAACAGAACTCAAATTCATACTGAATTCTACCCATTAGCTGGAAACATACAAATTAAGAGAAATTTCAAATTAAGCGATCGAATTTGACTTACGTCTGACTGACTTACGAGGGTCCCACCCAACGTGCCTACACATACGTATGTACGTTCTTACGTGTGTTGAAGTGTCACTACATACCTGGTTAGAGTGGAGGTCGTAGCCACTTTTCCTGGCAAACAGCTTGGCTTGGGATATGTTGATGACGTAGCTGATGATGGCTATCACAAAAGCATCTGCAATGACTTCTCGCATGAATTGAGAATTGATCATACAGAAGGTAACAGGAATTGATCTGAAAAGCAAGGAAAATTTGTTATAAGAATAAAATTTGGAAATTTTGCTACGTACGTATATACTGAAAATAGAATCCGGAGAAAAAAATTGCTACTAATATATGAATTCGGTGGATAAATTTGCTTGTAGGAATAGAATTCAAAGGGAAAAATGTGAATTGGCCATCGGCAAAATGTAGTGCATGGAACGAAATGGTTGCACCATAAGTCTACACCTTTACATTCTGGCCTGTCAAACATTGTTCTGTGATGTACGTATGTATAGTATGCTACGAGATTCACAAATCCCTAATTTTACTGTCCAAACGTTTGACTAAAACGTAAAGCACTGAATAGACTATTTTGCCTTCAAGGTACGTATTTAGTTCAGACCCTTGCAATGCAGTGTGTGTGTGTGTGTGTGTGTGTGTGTGTGTGTGTGTGTGTGTGTGTGTGTGTGTGCGTGTGTGTATGCGTCTGTGTGTGTGTATGCGTGTGTGTATGTGTGTGTACATGAACAACTCCTAAAATATAAAATCCCTAAAATTGTAGTCTCCCGTAGAATGAGGAGAGTTCAGAAAACTTTGAGATGCCAAATTTTGGATTATTGTCAGTCTGTCCTAAACACGAACAGCTACTGACCCTCCTGGAATCTCTCCTGTTATTGTCAGGTTGTAGGCACCTTGAATCTCGTCTCCTGGTGGGCGGATCCCATAGGATATTCCTGTCGCAACAATGACCTACATAGGTATGTACGTATATGTTGACTCAAAAAGACTATTAAAGTGATAGTATGTGTGTGCGTGTGTACATGTGTGTGTGTGTGTGTGTGTGTGTGTGTGTGTGTGTGTGTGTGTCTGTGTGTGTGTGTGTGTGTGTGTGTGTGTGTGTGTGTGTCTGTGTGTGTGTGTGTGTGTGGTGATGGACAGACAAGCATGGAGAGGTGTCATTAATCAGCTATGTTGGCCAGATACGCGAGGGTAGTAGATTAATCTTGATCTTCCAACATCCATGTGGATAAGGTGTAAAGAAGTGTGTGCATGTGTGTGTGGTGTGTGTTGTGTGTGTGTGTGTGTGTGTGTGTGTGTGTGTGTGTGTGTGTGTGTGTGTGTGTGCGTGTGTGTGTACGTATGTGTGTGTGTGTATACATGTGTGCGTGCATGCGTGCATGCGTGTGTGTGTGCAGGTGTGTGTCTTTTACACTATAGCATTATCCAGCAATCTGGACAGAATATACATAATTTACCCCAGTGCCGTAAGGTGGGTATATTTTGCTGTGTAAAACTTTCCCAGATGCTAAAATGTGCATGTGATATTCTGGAGACTAGAAGCACTGGGCAAATGATTTTCTCGATGTGTCAAGGTGCAGTGCTTCTAATCACAGTCAGCGCTCAACTTCACAATGCACACAATGCCACACAGCAGGTGAGTCAGGCTCACCTGCTGTGTGGTATACAATACAGTGGAACTTGCTTAGTAAGTACCTGGTTTAGTACATACTTGTTTAGTAAGTATGTACCTGGTTTAGTACATACTTGCTTAGTAAGTACCTGGTTTAGTACATACTTGCTTAGTAAGTACCTGGTTTAGTACATACTTGCTTAGTAAGTACCTGGTTTAGTACATACTTGCTTAGTAAGTACATACCTGGTTTAGTATGTACATACTTGTGCATAGTAAGTACTCCTTGTTCTTTCCCTATACCTCATGTATATACTGTACGTATGTAAATCAACCCTGATAGTACGTACCTCAATGGGAAGTACTGATTTTGTGTCCCCTTTGAGGTACATATGTACGTACTGAACTAAGCAAGTTTCACAATATTTCAAGAAGGTCTCACTATGTCCACATCCCTCCACACTCAGCACTCACCACAAGCAGTTGAGCTGGAATGATCACCGGAATACCTTTCAGCTTTGGTCTCAGGTATTTGTTCAGAAACTTGTTGAAATAGTCAGTTGAAACAAGAAAAACGGATGAAATCAAAGCAAATGCAATAGCCGCATTGTTGTGAAATCCACACAAGACAAAGTCGTGGAAATAAAGAATGAGACGCTGCAAAGAATAGAGAAGAAACACAAACATTAAGCAGTACTTGAGTTTTGCGACAATGCAAAGTGTGTGTGTGTGTGTGTGTGTGTGTGTGTGTGTGTGTGTGTGTGTGTGTGTGTGCGCGCGCGCGCACGTGTGTGTGTGTGTGTGTGTGTGTGTGTGTGTGTGTGTGTGTGTGTGTGTGTGTGTGTGCAATTGCACACATGAGTGAGTTGCAAATATATGCATACATGCAACATACGCAAGTACATAGACATATATAAAAACCACTTCCCTCTAATACTCCAATACTTACCCTTATATTCTGAAAATGTCCAGGTGGGATTTCCCGGGGAAGTCCCAGCATTGCTCTGAGCTGTGTAATGAGGATGGTGAATGCGGCGGCACACGTGTATCCACTCACAAGGGACTCCGACAGGAACAGTGTGATACAGCCCAGTTGCAGTAGACCACAGCCAATCTGAAAAAAGCAAGTACTTCAGTTTCAAAAGGGTAAAAATTAATTGATTCAAATAAACAATTCTTTCCTGTGTTTGGGGAAGAATAATAGGTCCTTTGGGACTAAATGTTCCTTGACAAGGACATTTTAAGGCGACTTGAATGTAGTAAATTCATCACAAAGAACAACTTTGTACAAGGACCACCCGTCTATAGAAACTCCTGTAAGCTGACCCACACCTGTGTAACCTCTAAAGCAAAAGGCTTTCTGTTTCATTCAAGGCTTCACTTGGCAGATCTCTTCCAGCCAGCTCTCAAGCACTGATACTATTTCAAGACTTCTCATGATACTCTTTACTCATGAACTAATCATTCCCATCACCACTGAACACTTCTTTGTGAATTAATATCTTCTCATTTGCATGTTCTCCATGAATTTGACATGCAATAACATGTTCTTAATCAATCAACACCCTTTAACCATTGATTTGTTTTAAGCTTCAGTGATACTAATACATACACAGGGTATTTGTAACCGTCCAGGAATAAAATGCAAAAATGGCCGTCTTGAAATAGCAGCACGAATTATCGATCGTTTCTACTTAGTTGACAAGATTTTCACCCAGTTCTTCTTACTGGACAAAAGTTGTATATATTCCGCGCAAGTTGGTACTTAACTAGCGATTGTTTCTATTGTCTGAAGGAAGATAGCAAGCTAGGAATACATAGCAGTTTCAGACAAACTTCGCCTCGGTCAGACCTTTAGATCCCTCTTAATTCACATGAAACAACACGAAAAGACAGAGCAAGTGGTAAGCTATCCGAAAATTGTTCCGGGCTATAGGTTATAATCTTCCGTAAGAAAGTTATAACCGAAAAAACTGTTTTTTCACCCTTCAAACAGCCAAAAGTTAGCATAAATGGTCCAATTGCGAGAAACTGCTTGATTGTAGCACTATGCCCGGAACGATTTTAACAAACTGAAACATCCTAAGATTCCATCGAAGTTGGATTTGGTGAGATTCGAAGGCATCTAGAGGTCTGACCAAGCGACTTTATCTTCACCCTCAACAAAACTGCCATTTTCATGACATTTCACGGATACATAGGCATAGCGTCACAAAAGTCGCCTTCTTCCCCCATTCTGTTGATATGTGAAATTTCGTACGTCATCTGAAAGATGCTAAATGACGCATTGAAATCAGCCGCTAATTGATGACGTTGAAAACAAGCACAGCCCACAATCGGAACAAGCAACAGACGGTTATAAACACCCTGTGTACACCTCTTATAACCTAAAGGACCACCTGTCTACAGAACACTGTAGGCTGGCCACTTCAGTGATACTAATACATACACCTCTCACAACCTAAAGGACCACCTGTCTACAGAGAACAATAGTACATTTGAAACTTGAATGATTCTTATGGACAGGGTTCACTGCACATGCTTTAGTATAGTACAGGGGTAGAATGAACGCATTGATACAGAAGCATAAACTGGAAACTGTTTCCATTTCATTGTTTCAGTGCCAACAAGGACTACATACGTACGTACATGTGATGCGGTAGACAGACTGAGCCATAGGAAGGTGCTGTAGAATGAATTGTTGCAGTTTCAACAAGTTTATGAAAGGTGGTATGCTGCAAGCTGGGGGATAATTTGCACGTGCACACACACAGACATACACACACACAACACACACACACACACACACACACCATTATAATTCCCACTAAAAAGGAGAGGTTTATAGCTGTAGTCTGTGAGATCACAGTGCACTCCACCTCATCTCCTCCAAAGAGTGTAGAATTTATGGTTCCTTCATTTGGATCAATACAACCACTTGTGAGACGTTGTACAGCTTCTCCCACCATGAGGGAAACAACTGGGAAAGTCCCTGTAGGATGAAACGAACACATACAGAAAAACCAACCACACGGACAAAGACTTGGGTATGATGTACTCTTGTTTAGAACAATCTACTGCATTTGATATTACGCATCCCACAATTTCCAAACAAACTTCAGCAGATTAATACAAATTCATTGTAGATATAAAATATGCGAAAATAGTTTAGAAAAGATTGTTTGACAGTTGACAGAGCATGAATCTGTCAATCAGGGCTGCATACAGGATTCGGAGCTAGGGGGGGCAAATTGAGCTTCCTAAAATCTTAGGGGGGGCAATGCAATATGGGAGGTACAATATAGGTGTACAGAGACTGGGGGGGGGGGGGTATTATAGGTGGCAATGCTATGTGTGGGGAGGGGGTATTATACAGTAGGTAACAATGCTATTAATGTACAATTCAAGGGGGTTAAGGGATTGGTGACAGTGGTCTTGAGAAAATTTTTCAAAATTCTACCTTTCCCAAACCCTTAGTGTATATGCTGAGATACAAGTTTAGGGAGGCAGCAGATCTGCAAGGGGGGGGGGCAAATGCCCCCCCCCCCCCCCCCCCCCCCCCCCCTAAATGCGGCCCTGTCAATGTCAGTTGCAAATGCACAGTGACAAAGTATGTTTATGTGTGTATGTGAGTGTGTGTGTGTGTGTGTGTGTGTGTGTGTGTGTGTGTGTGTGTGTGTGTGTGTGTGTGTGTGCCTGCCTGCATGACACATACATACACATATGTAAGTGCATCCACACACACACACACACACGTATACACACACGCACACACACCACACACACACACATGCGCGTGCACACACACACACACACACACACGCGTGCACACACAAACACACACACGTGCACACACACACACACACACACACACACACACACACACACACACACACACACACACATGCACGCTTACCAACTGATATGTGCTTCGATGTACCAAGTATTGTGTATATCAACGGAGGAACAAAAGAGGAGTATAGTCCATACTCAACAGGGATAGTCCATACTCAACAGGGAGGTTAGCTAACAGAGCAAATCCAATGCCTAAAAGCAGGAAGATAACAGTTACTCAACTCACAGTAACAAGGCTTACCAACATATATAGCAAAAGAGTTGTAGAAATTCTTCGACATGCTAGATCGATTTAGATATGTTTTATCTTTGAACAAATAACACATGCCACAAGTTTTCATCAACAATCATTCAATTGTACAACGCTTCGCCCACTCGATCCGTTTGGTTTTAGTTGTGTGTACCTGAAGAAGCCCAAGTGGGCGAAACGTTGTACAATTGAATGATCATGGTGAAAAACTGTAACATGCGTTATCTGTCCAAAGATAAAATATATCCAAATATAGCAAACGTCACCCTCACTGACATACATACGTACATATGTACAAAGAAGAGGTCACTCTCTCCCTCACTAATGAAGCAAATTGAAAGGAATCACTCTTATCAACATACGTACGTACATGACAAAAGGGATTGTCCTTCTCTTCACTGACATACAGCAAAAGAGGCCACCCTCACCAACACACACACACACACACACACACACACATACGTATACACGCACATGCACACACACACACACACACATACGTATACACGCACATGCACATACACACGCACACACATACACACATACACACACACACACACACACACACACACACACACACACACATGCAAATATACATACATACACACTCGCACACACAACCACCCCTACACAAACAGACACACCTAGCTATAACAACCACAAGAAGAACAACACAACACAAATAGTACACACTGCAAGAAAAGTGATCCAAGTAGAGCGAAAGCAAAAACACAAGGCAACAAATTTCAATTTTCTTACACAATTTTACATTCCCAGTCGATTACATGACCTGAGTCACAAAGGCATTGTATGCCCCCTCACCACTGTTCGTGCAGGCATAAAGAGACTACAAAAGACTTATTATGAGGTTGTCCAGTAGGAAACTAGACAGTAGAAGGTAACATCATCCATCATGCGTATTATACTGAGTGGGAAGCTTCCCACAAGTATGTGAAGTTGAACCTCTCTATGATGAGCTCTGGATACAATGAACTCCCTGATACAACAAACATAGACCTTAGAATGTACACCTATAAAGTGAACACCCTGATGTAGTGAATACCCTGATGTAGTGAACACATACATAATATGCATACATACATACATACATACATAATATGGACACATACGTACGTATGTATGTACATAATATGCACACATACGTACGTAGCAGTTATGTACGTACGTACGTATTATACGTGGTATATACACATTTTTCATACGTATGACAGACTAGTGTGAGAGGTACATGGAGGTAGATCAGAGTAATCGAGTTGAAAAATTGCAGTACATCAAGACAACTCAAGGGACCAAGTACGTAATCACAGTCTTTGTAGACAGGTGGTCCTTATGTAGAGGTGCAATAGTATTGCTTCAGTCACAGGTGGTCCCTACAGGCAGATCCGCACTACAGGCCAGTATATGTACATCCGTACACTCACAGGTGGTCACCGTAGACAGGTGGCTAGTATAGTCACGTGGTTACAGGTTTGTAGTTACTACAAGCAGGTGGTCACTGTAGGCAGGTGGTCATTATAGGCAGGTGGTCACTATAGGCAGATCCGCACTACAGGCCAGTATATGTACATCCGTACACTCACAGGTGGTCACCGTAGACAGGTGGTCGCTATGGGTAGGTGGTCGCTATGGGCAGGTGGTCGCTATGGGTAGGTGGTCACTATGGGCAGGTGGTCGCTATGGGTAGGTGGTCACTATAGACAGGTGGTCACTATAGGCAGGTGGTGGCTATGGGTAGGTGGTCACTATAGACAGGTGGTCACTATAGGCAGGTGGTGGCTATGGGTAGGTGGTCACTATAGACAGGTGGTCACTATAGGCAGGCCGGTGGTGGCTATGGGTAGGTGGTCACTATAGACAGGTGGTCACTATAGGCAGGCCGGTGGTGGCTATGGGTAGGTGGTCACTATAGACAGGTGGTCACTATAGGCAGGTGGTCGCTATGGGTAGGTGGTCACTATAGGCAGGTGGTCGCTATGGGTAGGTGGTCACTATAGGCAGGTGGTCGCTATGGGTAGGTGGTCATGGTAGGCAGATAGTCACAGTAGGAGGTGGTCACTATAGACAGGTGGTCACTATAGGCAGGCCGGTGGTGGCTATGGGTAGGTGGTCACTATAGACAGGTGGTCACTATAGGCAGGTGGTCGCTATGGGTAGGTGGTCACTATAGGCAGGTGGTCGCTATGGGTAGGTGGTCACTATAGGCAGGTGGTCGCTATGGGTAGGTGGTCACGGTAGGCAGATAGTCACAGTAGGAGGTGGTCACTATAGACAGGTGGTCAGGTGGTCACAGTAACAATGAAACCTCATTAATCCAGTACCGAGACCAATTCTTTTGAAAAATATTATGTGCAGATTAACGAGTTTGAAGGATTAACCAAATGACCGTGCAGCCTTCTCAATCAATTCATGCACAAAATAGACAGCGGATAAAAGGGTTTAGAGGATTAATGAGAATCCACTGCACATAATCAGAGGTGGTTGCTGTACACAGAAGGCCTAGGGTACACGGAGTATCAACAGGTTTGATGGTTTGAACACGCACACTAGTAGTACACCGCGTTCATACACGGTCTGAGTGCGGCGCAAGCAGGGCGCCCCTTTACGTGTGCTGCTACATATATGGCTTTAATCACAATCCGTCTACTAGTAGGCCGTCACGAGATTCTCACTGACTCGTGCATAGGGCAAAACGGGGTAAATCAGTACGGCAGATCAAAAGCAGGGTCAACCACAATCTACACACATTATTTCTCGTCATTGCCGTCTTCCTGAACTGGAAACTCAGCAGTAGCCAGTGTGGCTCGAGGTAGACAGCTTAGCCATAGCACAAGTCAGATAGGCTCTCTTCTGAAGGGCCCTGCTTTATCGTACATGAGCACACACACCCCCGCTCAGCACCAACCTTGAGGGATGTGTGTGACTCCGATGGTGATGCCAGCGATCAGATCGCCAATGATGAATTTGAGGCGGTACGTCCACAACAAGCTAAGAATGGGAAGATGGCGGAAGACAAAATTCTTCCATTCCATACACTTTTTCGGTGGCATGAAGTGAGACCGAACGGGTTCGGGCACTATGTGCTCATTCTTAAAGTTCCAGAACGCCCTGCTTTCCTCTTTCTGCTTCCCCTCGGCGCTCGAAGAAGGCCCGCTACTCTTACTAACTCTCTCTCTGCGCCTCGATTCAATTTCGTCTATTCCCCCGGTGTTTGCCCGCCGTCTAAACCCCTCGTCTTCGCCTCCCAAGCTGACAGACATGGTAGAGAAATAGATAGAATGCTCTCGTGTGCCTCAGACCTCGGATCACCAGAAGAATGCGTAGCAGGTCTATGGTCGCAGGTAGTCCCCGAATGGGTAGAATGA
>CAUJGJ010000083.1:0-12500 GCA_963170055.1 Halisarca cf. caerulea
ACACACACACACACACACACACACACACATACACACACACACACACACACACATACACACACACACACACATACACACACACACACACACACACACACACACACACACACACACACACACACACACATACACACACACACACACACACACACACACACACACACACTCATACACACACACACACACACACACACACACACACACACACACACACACACACACATACCCCATTCTTGAGGCTGTAGTAGTCAAGAGTTCTTGATGCATCCAACCAGCGACCTTTCTTGGGGTCCTCATCTGCTTTGAACATACCACAGTCTCCAGCTACAAAGCAAGAGGAGTGAATACGTACGTACGTACATAGGTAAGAATAAGCAGCTTCCAAATGTACTTACAGCATAAGTATGTATGTACGTATACATACTCACGTGTTGCAAAAGGATATACCGTATGCGTAAAAACTTTCGCGGATTGGAAGCCATGCCGAAAATTTCAAGGCTTGTGCAATGACCAAAATGGCCGTCTAAAGAGCAGGAGACGTCGAGAAGCAAGTCAGCACCTTCGCTCGCTTCTTTCATGGCTTTCTTCCAGAAACAGAGGAATATTATAGCAATAAAAGACTAAAATTAAGCAAGATTAAAGGGGGATCTGCGAAAATTGTTAAAATCGGTCATCCGCAAAAGTTTCATCCCATGAAAGTTTTTACGCGTACGGTATGACGCACACATGTATGTATGTATGGATCACTACAGGTAAGTGTATGTACATATGTATGCATGTTTATACATATGCACACATCAGGGTTTCTTTTAGGGGGGGGCAGGGGTGGGCATTCGCCCCCCCTTGGAAATTTCTTGCCCCCCCTTGAAAATTTGGGATGGTAATATTTTATAAGTTGTAATGTTAATATTTTTGTTTAAGTAGGATCATTACAATGATATCCATATATAAACACCTTGTCTATAGTTTCTGATCTTGACACTATCGGAATTCTCTCTGCTAGGATTGTGTAATTGCCTTATAACCCATCCATTACAGGAAATTGTGTCTCTGTTTGTTTCCCCTACACAGTAGCATGAGATAGAGACTAATTTCCTGTCATCTTAAAATTTGTGCCATATGGCAGTGACCATGTACGTACCTCTGCTTATCACTTAGGGAAACTTGTATAGGTCGAAGATGTTGTCAGGTGGATTATGAAGAAATCTCTCCGTATAACAGCTGTATTCTATTTAGTGGCTAAGACATAGGCTTGAGGGCTGTATGGCATATAAAATGCACTTGCCCTTGGGCACTGGGTACTCGAGGGTGAGTGCATCGATCTGCCACACAGCCAGAGTGCCAATATCTTAACCATTCAGGGTTCTATCCATAGGGGGAGGGAAGCTTCTACCCCAAAAAGATCAAACTGTATATAGTACAAATTACTATAGAGAAGGCTCTACTTGAATGTCAATATCAACCTTCAATGGTCCAAAATGGCCTCAAATACTACCTTATATAACCTAAAAACTCAAATTTTCCCTGGGGGAGAATACCCCCAGACCCCCCTAGTTACATCACTGCACTGCATGTGTTTATAGACATCTAGGATGTCACGTATGTACACATCTGCCTCCTTCCATTTCTTAGTTGAACATTTGTTATTGGCCCCATGATCATTATCCGGAAAGAAAAGAACTGCTACATAGATACAAAGAGATGCTATACATGACTGTCCATCACAGATAATATACATGGATGCTCTATATCACAGCATGCCTGCATATGCTATACCGTATATCCGGAAATATTGGCGACATTTTTAAATTGGCGGTTTGGCGGTCATGATCAAAATCGCCAAATTTCTATCACCAAATTCATATAAACCTACTTACTATGCTTTGTCCTTGCTGTGCAACTGCCAAATTTAATTTTCGCCAATATTTCCAGATATACGGTAATCTATAATGCTTTAGACTTGCCCCCCACATATTCTTCATGGCTAAATTTGCCCCCCCTTGACACATTTCCTGAAAGAAACCCTGCACATGCTAAGCTGCACACGTACGTGCACAGAGATACAAACAGCATACACACATATGCATGTATGTATGTATGTACACACATATGCATGTACGTATGTACGTATGTACACACACATACAATGTTAGAAATAAGGAGCAAATGGTGGACGGACAAATGTCCTAGCATTATCATTTTGGGTCAGACAATTTCAGATTCGTTTGGACAAACTTTGGGCATACCAATGACTTGGTACCATCACTGTGTGTGCGTATCCAATAAGCATTTAGGTAGTGCTCAGCCAAATGTCTGACCCAAATCTTTTTGGGTCGGACAAAATGTCAAAATAGTCGGACAATGTCTGAATGCTGACCACTATTTCTAATACTGCACACATACACACATATAGCACACACACATACGTACATGTATGTACATATGTACACACACACACACACACACACACACACACACACACACACACACACACAGTGTACTGACATTGGCTGTGACTGGCCTCTGGGATCCTGTCCTCAATGAGTGCACACGCATCCTGTACTGTCGTTATCTCATCAAACTACGTACACACAGAAATGGAAACAAATACATAAAATATGCACATTTTATACAATGTAAGAGCATATACATCACAGTGCAGACATAGACATACATACATACTATACATACATATGTACGTATGTACATATGTATGTACATACATGGACTCAAGCACTCAAAAATAAAGTCCAATTTGAAGATTGTCAGGTTATGGAATGGTTCTTAGCATACATCACTATGGTGAATGTACCTCATAAGATGGTCAGGTTAGAGAGAACGTGGGACCATAGAGATGTCATATTACAGAGGTTCCACTGTACAGGACTGCTGTCCTGAACCATCAAGGCTGTGCTGAGCACTGGCTCACTAACAGGCTGTTACTGATATGTGACCAGACAAGGCTCAAATGCGCCAAATTCACACACAGTGCACACATGTAATAGCAACGACCCAGCAATAAATATCTCATTACTACGTATAACACATACACGAGAATTACCAGAGAATTACCACAGAATACGTACGTATAGATACATATACGTACATACTGTACATACCCAGAGTACCACATTCAATTACTCATAAATTAACCATAGACAGTTTGCAAAAGGTTTCAAATATCCAAATAAGGCATTGTTTTCTTAACTGACACATCATCGGTTGTGATGTCATAATGTTGCTATGCAACTATTGGAGCAATGCTCCAGGGAGGAATGCAATGATTTGCTCTCTGGCTAGACCACAAGCTGACCTCCACTCCGGGGAAACAATCCAACAGATTAGTGAGAGTGCACAATGTGGTGTAAAAAAGTATGTATGTGCCTTGTACCTATATGTCCAAAAATACGCACATACGCACATACATATCCAGTAGAGTATGTACGTATATTTTGTAAGAATAATGGAACTCAATGTTTTGTCAAAGGTACGTATGTACATATGTACCATGACGAAAGATTGTGAGCTGTACACGAGAATAGTGACAGAGTGAGAAGGTGTATGTATGTACGTATGTACGTATGTACATACACAAATGCCATAGAATTCGCACTATTAAGGTACATACAGTGTAGAGCATACATACGTACATATAAGAACATAATGCCACACATGTGGGTATGTACGCATGTGTGTACTTGTACTTCAGGCATCAGACAGCAGTACACTAGTCCAGCACATGTGTACATATGTATGTAGCTGTGACACACACGTACACTAGTCCAGCACATGTGTACATATGTACGTATGTAGCTGTGACACACACGTGGGGGTACTTGTACTTTAGGCATCAGACAGCAGTACAATAGTCCAGCACATGTGTACATATGTATGTAGCTGCGACACATGCGTGGGGGTAGAAACGGGAATGAATGAGGTCACAGCTGGCTGGACAATCAGTACACATGCTTATGACAAGCAGAGAGAGACAGAAAGGGGGACAGTCCATAATGGAATGACATCATGCAGAAAACACTACCCTTTCAAGCTGAACCACAAATTTACACAGAAGCAAGATGGGAATGTAAGGATCGTCATACATTAACCTAGTATAACCCTGTTGGGAGACTTTTATGAGAAGGTAGGAAATTCAAGGAGGCAAATACATACAGTTTGCACACTTTACTACCAATGAAACAGATTTTGCAATTTCAATAACATTAAACAATCAATTAAATCCTATTAATAACAGTATAGTGAAAATGATATCAATTGACATTGTGGGGCTTCCAAGAAAATCACACACACACAGAGTACCAAACCCACCCTGCTAGCAAGATGGACACACCGCACAAGCACTAGGATTTAGTATGAAATCTCTAAATGAGGAGTCTCTGACTCTCATTTCCAGGAATATTCGATCCCATTCTTAATAGAAAACATTCATCAAATACTGACTATTCCACAGGTGGTCTGTCACACCAAATCTTGTCCCCTAAAGTGGTTTGGCATGAGCACTTATACGAATCCAATACCAAACTCAACTGGTGGGGCGTTAGGGTTGGGTCATGGTTTAGTACTGATAACATGGTCAGGGGCAACTTACGGCGGGGGGACCATTCACGGCATTACAATACCACCAGCACACATCAATGGGTGTGGTGATCCCATATATGGCTGCATACTAAGATCAAGAATTGAGGATGGCAGGATATTGAGAGCCAGACATCTCGGGGAAACTGGGATAACCATACGGTGAGGTAAGAGGGCTGATTTCAGACTGACAAATTGAAGACGCTTACAAAGTGACAATGCATTCCTCTGATGGTGTGTCACATTCATGTTTCTAACTTGTATAACCGAGTCACATCACAGGCCTGTGCATGCATACATATGTACAAAGGACTTTACCTAGCAAAACATACGTGTACATGCCTTGTATATCTGAGTCACTACACAGGTACATACATATGTACAGTGAAACCTCTCTAATCCGACACCTCTGTAATCTGACATTCTCTCTATTCTGACTGTCTAATGAGGTACAGTCACCATATTGAAGTATGGTAAGAGGCCCTCTGTAATCCGACAACCTCCTAATCCGACATTATTCTCAGGTCCCATTGAGTGCCGGATTAGAGAGGTTTCCCTGTATGTACAAGGACACTTGCCAGGCAAAGGATGCATACACAGTACATGTACACTCATACATTATGCTGAACATAGACATAGACAATACACTGTATGTACACAAGGGACAGAATGAGAGTCGCGTATGTACGTACATAGTGTTTGGTAGTAGTACATGCACATGTACTGTATGCACACATACGTACGCACATACGTATATTCTGTGCTCTTTATCAGATAATCAGGACAAAAGGTCGACTATATATTTACTTTGTGTGGCAGCTTGACTATGGGGGCAGCCAGCCTGATCACTCTACCTACAGATTTAAAGCATGTACTCCAAACTGCACACAAATGTTCCCATAAAGACACTCACATACACACTACACTCCGGTAGAGTATGCACGTACGTACAAACATACACACATAAGTGCAAAACACCTCAGATCAGTCCACACAATACTGCTATCTCGTGTGTGTGTACACAGTCCATCACCTTTTTCAACATACGTACCTACCCATGGGCACACACACATACATGTATGTATCACTATACATACACACGTATGTAATAACTATTAAATTGCTTGCAAGTATGAAATTGCATACGTACATATGTACGTATGTAAGTATACCAGTGCGTCAGGATGAACATACATGTGTATGTGTATGCGCATCGACTGCCCCATAACCGTGATGTGAGAACACGGCATAAAGTAATGCATACACGCATGTACATATGTACATACGTGCGAACATGACCATAACTGGTCAAGGCAGAGAGAGGTACGTACGTAAACCTTCTCTAAAGAATGTTCATCACGTTAAGGACCAAAGGTGTCCATATGATAATCACACACAAGTAGGATAACATTAGTCATACACAAGTATGTACTTAGGTATGTACACACATGCATCTGCTCATTGATGAATGCCTCCATCCTGTACACACGTATGCACTTGACAGTAGAGCAGAACCTGCTTAGTATGTACGTAACTTATCGTGCTACTCCCGAAGTATAGATACGTATGTGTATGCACACGACATGTATGGACCCTTGTTCTATGACCTTTCTAATCTGACGTCTCAATAATAATCCGGCATTCTCTCTAATCCGGCCTTCTTACAAGATACAGTCACCATACGTATATCTTCAAGGAGTAATATTTTCGTGGATGCTAAAAATTGGTTTATTCATGGTAAAAAAAATGATGGTTTCTACTAGAAGTATGTAAATTAAAACTTGCAGAAATATTAACTTTCGTGAGTAAATACTTTGTGGCTCTATTCCAAACCACGAAAACCATGAATTTTCTACTTTCGAAAAATACCCTTTACGTACGTACATATATGATATAAGATCTACAGCACTGCCCATGGAAGGTGGGCAAGGTCCACTGTTTGGAACAGTGAAAGTGGACAACTGTGCCCACTTCACCTTGTCAATAGGATGTGTTTCCTGCTTCACACTTGGACAAATAGTAGGACACACACACACACACACACACACACACACCATACAGTACGTACCTACACACACCCAATACAATAATGTACGTATGTACGTACGTACATACATATTATATTCATGTATTCACATTAGCATTCAAAAAGACCACAAGTACAGTAATAAAGAAATACATACATGTACGTACATGTATACTATACATATACGTATTAAGAGTGAAATAAGAGAAAACAAATGGCTCTACACAGCTATAACAGATTCATGGATATACGTACGTACGTACAGTATATACAGTACACAAAACACTTCCTAGCAAGAGTACGTATGTACATGCATACGTACACTCCAATACCACAGACACCTACATGTACAGTAGTTACATAATCACGTACATACGTACCATGTATACAGTATGTGTGCATGTAATCAACAGCATATACACACATGCACACACAAGAATGTCCTTATGCATGTACATAATGTACGTACATGCATACGTACCAGTAAGTGTGCACATATTTGCATACGTATGTACGTAGGTGTACATACTTCATTCTGCTCTAATCCACCCACTTTCCTACTATGCACAGTCAGAACCCGAGGCACGTCACAAAAGAGCACAGTGTCTCCAGGTAAAACAATTCAATCAAATGTCTAGACATACGAACATGTGCAAAGTTGTAAGAAAATACGCCATAATTGCGTGCACAGTCATTTGTGCTCCAAATCAACTTTTCCCACATTCAGGCAGAAAATTACCACAAGGTATACATGTTCAGTACATACATACGCATATACATACGTACGTACGTACGTATGTGTCTATGTACGTGAGCAAGTACCCAAGTGACTGATGAAAACACAATCTCAAGTCACACTGTATCGTAACAAGGACCACTATGCTACATACACTGGCAATAGCATATGGAAATAGCCAATGTACATACGTATGTATGTACGTATGCATCCAAGTACGTGTAATACACACACACACACACACACACACACACACACACACACACACACACACACACACACACACACATACACACGCACACACACACACACACACACACACACACACATACACACGCACACACACACACACACACACACACACACAAATTCATTTGTACACACATACATACCTGCATCATTTTCATTGTGTTGGTCTTGACAATGTGGATTCTTAATGTGAGTGGCTTAGCCATGGTGACTGCCGCCTATTCACACCACAGATGTCAGCAGCAACGGTGTCTGCATTGGCAGTATGGATGCAAGTATACAACAAGTGAAGGTCATCGTGCATGTGCAGACAGCTACACAGTGTACACGTGTGTGTGTGTGTGTGTGTGTGTGTGTGTGTGTGTGTGTGTGTGTGTGTGTGTGTGTGTGTGTGTGTGCATGTCATCATTCACATGTTCCAAAATGAATGCATATCAGTATGATTCTTTTCCCCAAAAACCCACATGTACAGATGACCTCAAAGAATCTAAATGGCTGCATTCACTGGCCATTTTGAGGCCATACGCAGTACTAACCACATCTTATTCAAGTACTAAACAGCACAGAACATGACAGCTGGTGATGAGCCGTAACGGCGTATTTCAGACACAAATCAGAAAGAACGTCCAAATTTGGGTACAACAGCGCGAAAACACAACGCGTTCCTTGTCTACAAGCTTACAGGACACATAACCAGCATTCAATATTGTTTTGAGGCCATCAAAAGTCATAGACACTTCCATAACACGGAGTCAAATTTTGAGAGCCTGTTCGTCCCCGGAAGGACAAACGGTTCGTTGCCCACGATTAAACCGTGATCAAACAAACATAGCAGACCATAAAAATAGCTTACTCGTCCACTATGGAGCCCATAAGTTTGTCTTTCAAAGATTTACATTGTAGAATACAACGTAGGTGCCCTGGAACACGGCAATGACACGATACGAAAAGAGAGAACAGCGCCATTTTATATGCCAAAGGTTATTTGGCCTTCGAACACAATACCCTTGGATGGTCCGTATCGAATCTACGTGGGTATCGGTTGGTAGAGGCGGGTTGAAATGGATTTAATTACGTGGCATTACAAAGACTGTACTGTTACAGTTGACAAGCGCACTTTCCAAGCTACCATTTGTGAAATAGAAAATATTAATTATTTGAGTAGGCACGTTGTACGGTGGAACTTCAAGTGATCGTTGTCAAGGGAGCGGAACACATTTTGCACATTTCTGACAAGAAAGCGCCATAATTCTAGCAAACTCACTGTATAACAGGTATTTCCAATGCTCTGAGCTTGAACGATCTTGTCTATTGTCCTTTGCCGAACCTTCGGTCGTACGAATGTACACACAAGATAAGGTGATCTCCGTATAATCGTCACTCCTCCGTATAATTAACAAACATTAATACAGGTTCACTAGCTTAACACTCATATATAAACTCTACATGTGGTCGCCGAAGGATAAAATGGCGTATCCACTGGTCTCTGTTCAGTCTTGTCCTAGGTGGCGTTGATTGCGAAGCTTGAGATATTACCTCGTGGTGTGATTTGGAAATGGGAGTGCCAGCCTTCTTTCGTTGGCTGTCGAAGAAGTATGCTTCCATAATCATGCACAGCCAGGAAGAGGTAGGTTCACGTTTGAAACATGAGGTACCTCCTTTCAGTTCCTTGTTGTCAGTTGTTTCCTCGTCCCTGCATGTGTGAGTACTTTCAGTACTAAAATTATGGCAATATAGGTGTATAATTTCCTTCTATGTTATTTATTGGACATCCTTACTCGTGTGTTCCCACCCTAGTCTCGACCCACGTGCTGTTTATGTTGGTATGACCATAGATACTCAAACCCCTGTTTTACTTTCCATCTCAGAAAAATATGGTGGATGGCCAACCCATCCCGGTAGATGCTTCGGCTCCAAATCCGAATGGTGTGGAGTTTGATAATCTCTACCTAGACATGAATGGAATCATTCATCCTTGCTGTCACCCTGAGGACAAGTGTGTGTGTGTGTGTGTGTGTGTGTGTGTGTGTGTGTGTGTGTGTGTGTGTGCGTGTGCATGCGTGTGCGCGCATTTGTGTGTGTATGTCACGTGTGTGTGTGTGTGTGTGTGTGTGTGTGTGTGTGTGTGTGTGTGTGTGTGTGTGTGTGTTGGGAGATTTATATTATCAAAACTCAATCTACACGTGTGTGTTCTTTTACAAGTTGTTTGTTGTTTTCTAGACCAGCACCAAAAGATGAAGATGAAATGATGGTAGCCATATTTGAGTATATTGATAGAATATTCAACATTGTGAGACCTAGGAAGTTGTTGTACATGGCTATTGATGGAGTTGTGAGTTGTTTATGCATACTGTGTGTGTGTGTGTGTGTGTGTGTGTGTGTGTGTGTGTGTGTCCGTGTTTGTGTATGTGTATGTGTATGTGTTTACCTGTGAGAATGTGCTTGTGGGTGTGTTGTTGTGAATGTGCTTGTTAAAGGATGTTTGTGGGAGTATATGTACATACATGTGTTAAACTTTTGGGTTCTTCTACATGCACTGCATATAATATGTACTTTGTACATATGTACGAACATATGTACATACATACATATGCACATACCATATAGGGGCTAATTTTCTTTGCAGGACTTTATTTTTTTTGCAAATTTCGCGAATGAGCCTGCATTTGTGAAAATTCAGTCGCAAATATATTTGGTTAGATACATACATAGCGTACTTATCTGATATTGTAGTAGGAACTGGTCCATTCACGAAAATAAAATTGCGAACCATAGCCAAGTTCTTCAATCACAGAATATATGCCCTGTGTAAGTTAGTGCGTATACGATACATATGTACATGCGCATGCATATACATATGGTACATACGTACGTATGTATGTATATGCATGTGCATGTACATATGTACATAAATATGTACATGCGCAAGGCATGCTCTGTATGTACATACATATGTGTGTATTTAAGTGTGTGTGTACGTATGTTCCATTCCTGCAGGCCCCACGTGCTAAGATGAACCAGCAACGCTCAAGAAGATTCCGCTCCTCAAAGGAAAGCAGAGAAAAAGTGGAACTAATCAAGAAAATCAGAGAAGATCGCGAATCTGAAGGTACATATGTACATACCTAAGGATGCCTGTTACATATTTCCAATTGCATATCATACATACGTACATATGTACATATAATACGTATGTTGAAATTTTTGTGTACAGCTGAACTTTGCTAGTAAGTAACTGGGATAGTGCTAATCCTGGATATATGTACCTACATAGTAGTAATCTTCATCCCTCCCTCTCTCATGTACAGTACCAACTGGGACACTGTCATGTGTATAGTAAGTATGTGCATACGTACATATGGACATTCGTACTTCTGATAGTAAGTACTAGTTTGGCTCGCCCTTCTTGCTGTTCAATTTACACGTTCAACTCCATCTGCAGTTGTTCACCTGAATAATCCTGTATGCTTGAGGTACGTATGTATGCATTCTGCAGTGTTGTTCCTTATCCAGGTTACCAGATGCCACCCGAGAAGAAATCTGATTCCCATTTTGACAGCAACTGCATCACACCCGGGACCACGTTCATGGCACACCTGGCCAAGGCCCTCCGCTACTACGTTCACAAGAGGATGAACGAAGATGCCGCCTGGAAGGGAGTAAAGGTTATTTTGTCCGACTCCAATGTACCTGGAGAGGGAGAGCACAAGATAATGGACTACATAAGGAAGCAGAGAGGTATGTGTGTATGCATTGTACGTATGTTTGTGATAAGAAAACAGTGAGGTTTTTTCATGTATGTACATACGTATATACGTACGTACGTATGTATGATGTTTGAATGTATGTACGTGCAATATGTGTGTACATAATGAAGTCTTTACATAATATATACATGCTTGTATGTTTATACTGTACATACTGTACATACTGTACATACTGTACATACTGTACATACTTATGTACAAAGCTACTTTTGGGTGCCGGATGTAGGGGAGATGTACTAATGGAAAATTTATGGATAATCAAAAGTGTGAATTTTATTCATATTTCAACAGTGATGCTGTACGTATGTGTTCCAGGTGTTTGACCACCCAGCCACCCACACCACTGTTGCCGCTGTGCCCACATGCACCGCCGTCTCCATGTCAACTTCACCTGTGTCACCACCCCTCCATCTCCTCATCCTTGCTTTGTCCCCACCATCACCTCCACTTCCACTGCCACCTCCACCACCTCCCCTCTGCATTGGTACTCCATTATGCAGAACAGTATTGTAGGGTATAGTCTATGTATATTTTGCAAAGTGTACTCGTACATTCTAACATTGGATTCTTACTTCAGCTTACATATAGAAGCTTTACCACATGTATGCATGAGTCACCGGTTATTTCACATAGCCAAACATAAGCTGGTCCCATTGAGTGTGAATAAGTGAGGGTCTACTCTACTTACTAGCAGAGTTTGACTGTATGTGTATTTGTCACATGTTCGTCACATGACGTTGTATGTTTTGCTTCCTGTAGCTGCCCCTGACCATGACCCTAACACACACCATTGTCTGTATGGAGCTGATGGTGAGTACACACATACGCATATCAGGAGCCAGTGCATGTGTGTGAGTGCTGTGGGTATGCAGCATGCATACGTACATACGTAAATACATAAGTGTACAGTGGAACCTCTCTATAATGGACACTTTGGAACCTGTTGTACACTCACTTACACACGTGGCCATCCATGAATGTGTACTGTGTGTGTCTGTGTCTGTAGCTGATCTGATAATGCTGGGTCTGGCCACGCACGAGCCCCACTTTTCCATTTTGAGGGAGGAATTCAAGCCCGTGACCAAGCGACCATGCGAGATCTGCAACCAATACGGACACGAGATGAAGG
>CAUJGJ010000083.1:17500-37500 GCA_963170055.1 Halisarca cf. caerulea
ACTTATATGGGATGCTGGACTGGGGGAAATTGACATTCCTAAACGTACTCATGTATGTATGCACATACGTACATGCAGAAACTGCTTAGTAATTCACAAACACTTTCTCTGCAAAATCCTATTTATCGGAGACATGATGCAAGAATTACTTTATGTTTACAATCTAACACTACCATACGTATATACGTACGTATATGCATACATATGTGTGTATGTAGAGTGTTCAGACCATCTTTTTTCTCCTGCTATTTGCAAAGCAAATTAGTGGGTTCTTAAAATTCCATTCCGTTCCGTCTATGCTATTCCCATGTGATACCTACTGCAAGCTGGTGTACTGTGCACACGTATGTATGTATGTATTTTATGTGTAACATTCCAGTTACTCGTCTCAATCATTCAACTCCAAATCACACTACTCCAAGCACATCTAACCTACAGTACATACGTTTCAACCTAACAAAGACACTATTGTTCCACACAAGGGGCGCTGCGCTCTCCCTTGGTACACCATGCACTGCGCTCTCCCTTGGTACACCATGCACTGCACTCTCCCTTGGTACACCATACACTGCGCTCTCCCTTGGTACACCATACACTGCGCTCTCCCTTGGCACACCATACACTGCGTTCTCCCTTGGTACACCATACACTGCGCTCTCCCTTGGTACACCATGCACTGCGCTCTCCCTTGGTACACCATGCACTGCGCTCTCCCTTGGTACACCATGCACTGCGCTCTCCCTTGGTACACCATGCACTGCGCTCTCCCTTGGTACACCATACACTGCACTCTCCCTTGGTACATGCACTGCGCTCTCCCTTGGTATACCATGCACTGCGCTCTCCCTTGGTACACCGTGCACTGCGCTCTCCCTTGGTACACCATACAGCTAGTTAGTTATACACACATCTACAACAGTAACCTAACGCCACTAAGCGTTATACACAAAGTACACCACACTAAGTCACTATACATATGTATGTACACAGGTTGTGGGAAGATGGCTGGAAGGAGAGGTACTATCGGAACAAGTTTGATGTCTCTTGTAGAGACAAGGATTTCGTGCGACGTGTGGTTGAGGGCTACACCAGAGGCCTCTGTTGGGTGTTTGGCTACTACTATCAGGTAAGAGGTGGGAAGTGTGTGTGTGTGTGTGTGTGTGTGTGTGTGTGTGTGTGTGTGTGTATGTGTGTGTGTGTGTGTGGTGTGTGTGTGTGTGTGTGTGTGTGTGTGTGTGTGTGTGTGTGTGTGTGTGTGTGTATGTGTGTGTGTGTGGTGTGTGTGTGTGTGTGTGTGTGTGTGTGTGTGTGTGTGTGTGTGTGTGTGTGTGTGTGTGATGTGTTTGTGTATGTGTGCGTGTGTTGTGTGGGTGTGGGTGTGGGTGTGTGTGGGTGTGTTTGTGTTCATCTATGTTTAAGTGTGTGTCACTCGTATCAGTCTACACATTTGCTTGAAGGGATGGATGTGTGGGTGAGTGTGTATGTACGTACGTACGCACATATGTACACGACAGGCATACAAAAGAATGATAGTGGGTGCACTTATGTATGTACATACAATGAAACTCGCTTAGTACGTACCTCAAAGGGGACACAAAATCAGTGCTTATTATCAGTGTGTATGTAGTTGCATGTAGAAGTTGTGGAAGTTAACATGTTTGTCTGCAGATTGTCATTGACTTCTGTTCTGTTCTCCATTTTTGTTGTATCTTGTCTCAGGGCTGCCCCTCGTGGAAGTGGTACTATCCCTTCCACTATGCTCCTTTTGCCTCCGATTTCCACAACATCTCAGAGATCCCGAATGACTTTGACACAGACACTGAACCGGTTAGTATTTGTGTGTGTGTGTGCGTGTGCGTGTGTGTGTGTTATGTGTGTGTGTGTGTGTGTGTGTGTGTATGTGTGTGTGTGTGTGTGTGTGTGTGTGTGTGTGTGTGTGTGTGTGTGTGTGTGTGTGTGTGTGTGTATGCGTGCCTGTGTGTGTGTGTGTGTGTGTGTGTGTGTGTCTGTGTGTTTGTGTGTTTGTGGGTGGATAGGTGGTTATGTTGGTTATTTCTTCGTGTAAGACTCACGAAATGCATGTTACATGTTCATGTATGCAAGTTACATGTTCATGGTTCATGTGTGCAAATTATATCTTCACATAATGAATACCACATGTAACATGTTCATGTGCAGTAGTTGTAGTAGTTGTAGTAGTTGCAGTAGTTGCCGTAGTTGCAGTAGTTGTAGTAGTTGCAGTGGTTGCAGTGGTCACAGTGGTTGCAGTAGTTGCAGTGGTTGCAGTAGTTGCAGTAGTTGTAGTGGTTGCAGTAGTTGCAGTAGTTGCAGTAGTTGCAGTGGTCGCAGTAGTTGTAGTAGTTGCAGTAGTTGCAGTGGTTGCAGTAGTTGCAGTGGTTGCAGTGGTTGCAGTAGTTGTAGTAGTTGCAGTGGTTGCAGTAGTTGTAGTAGTTGCAGTAGTTGCAGTAGTTGTAGTAGTTGTAGTGGTTGCAGTAGTTGCAGTGGTTGCAGTAGTTGTAGTAGTTGTAGTGGTTGCAGTAGTTGCAGTAGTTGCAGTAGTTGCAGTGGTCGCAGTAGTTGCAGTAGTTGCAGTAGTTGCAGTGGTTGCAGTAGTTGCAGTGGTTGCAGTGGTTGAAGTAGTTGTAGTAGTTGCAGTGGTTGCAGTAGTTGTAGTAGTTGCAGTAGTTGCAGTAGTTGTAGTAGTTGTAGTAGTTGCAGTGGTTGCAGTAGTTGCAGTGGTTGCAGTAGTTGCAGTAGTTGCAGTGGTCGCAGTAGTTGTAGTAGTTGCAGTAGTTGCAGTGGTTGCAGTAGTTGCAGTGGTTGCAGTGGTTGCAGTAGTTGTAGTAGTTGCAGTGGTTGCAGTAGTTGTAGTAGTTGCAGTAGTTGCAGTAGTTGCAGTGGTCGCAGTAGTTGCAGTGGTTGCAGTGGTTGCAGTAGGTGCAGTAGTTGCAGTGGTTGCAGTAGTTGCAGTAGTTGCAGTGGTTGCAGTGGTTGCAGTAGTTGCAGTGGTCGCAGTAGTTGCAGTGGTCGCAGTAGTTGCAGTAGTTGCAGTGGTCGCAGTGGTTGCAGTAGTTGCAGTGGTCGCAGTAGTTGCAGTAGTTGCAGTGGTTGCAGTAGTTGCAGTAGTTGCAGTGGTTGCAATGGTTGCAGTAGTTGCAGTGGTTGCAGTAGTTGCAGTGGTTGCAGTAGTTGCAGTGGTTGCAGTAGTTGTAGTAGTTGTAGTAGTTGCAGTGGTTGCAGTGGTTGCAGTGGTTGCAGTAGTTGTAGTAGTTGTAGTAGTTGCAGTGGTTGCAGTAGTTGTAGTAGTTGTAGTAGTTGTAGTGGTTGCAGTAGTTGCAGTGGTTGCAGTAGTTGTAGTAGTTGCAGTGGTTGCAGTGGTTGCAGTAGTTGTAGTGGTTGCAGTAGTTGTAGTAGTTGCAGTAGTTGCAGTGGTTGCAGTGGTTGCAGTGGTTGTAATATTTGCCTTGGTTGTACTGGTTGCAGTACCTGCAATATACTGTTACCTCCCAGTTGCCGTAGTTACAGTGGCAATGGTAGAGCAACATGTAGTACTGTACGTAATTTTCGTTGTACAAAAATTTCCCGGCTCGCCTCATTTTTGGGGTCATAAATTTTTGTAAATAAATAAATTCACGGGTTCTGCCTACAGATAATGCAACAGAAGGTCTTTTCTTGTTTTCTAAGCGTCTGCCTCTCCTAATGAACGAAATTGTGTCTTTCTTCGTTTATCCTATAGGTGTAGTTAGTATTTCAATCTGTTAAGAGTGAACCAGTAAGATCTAGTAGGTGGAATGTAGTCTTCTTAGTGGTTATTCGTCGACGTTGTGGAAGCTTGAAGACTATTGGTGAAGATACATACGGTGTTACGTTCCTAAAGCTTAAAAGTGAACCCAAGGGAAGGTCAACGAATAATCTAAGCAATGTACATTGTATGCGATCGATTTTTGCATTCAAACAATTTCTATAAGCAAAAGCGGTACACAATCCCGTCAGCAGCCATTTATTATTAATGTTCGTGGATGAATAATTTTGCGGATCCTTTAGAACCACAAAAATCACGAAATTTCCTGACATACGGTATTTACTTTTACAATGCATTGCAGTGTGAATTTATAGTAGTTTACAGTCCTTCCTCGTGTCGGGTCAGTACCCCCTCTTTCAAGTTGCTAACGCTCATTGACAAGGAAATTTATGTTAAGAATCACGTGCACGTGACCACACGGTGCACAACACAAATGTAAATTTGAGGACCACCTGCTTACAGAGGACACTATTACTTGGCCCTTAAGTGGTCTGTATAATTTTGCGGGTATGCTTCGCTTTGTTTGCAAAGTTTTTGGACCTCATATAAAATGCTTATCGCACATTGATTGAGGGGAGTGTCATTATAAAGTATTTGAAATTGTATGTCAAATACAGCTTAACCTGTAAACGGCTTTATCCTTACAGTATGTATACACATACATTTCTGCTGTTATTGCATAATTCAGCATTGATAATGCCATGCCGTAACAAGAAGAGTATTACATGGTGTATTCCTTTGCTCAAGTGCACAATATAACCTACTGTAGTACTTCTGACTTCTACGTATTCATGTGTAGGCAAAAATCCACCATGACATTGTAGAATCATAAGCTATGCTAGGGTTAGGGTTAGTGGTAGGGTTACACACATGTTCATATGGTAAACTTATCCTAATCTAATTTACACACATGTTCCCCTAACTAGCCTACCCTACACCCAACATATAGGGTATAAGTTTGCATAATATATTAGAGTGAGAATCGTTATAAATGACCAAATTGGACATATTGTAGGTGTTCGAAATTTGTCAATTGGATTGCAGGTAAGCTGAAACGATGCATGACATAGTTTGAAATGATATTGACATGCATACAGCAGAATGATTGTGCATGATCTTGTTACATACAAGCTAGTTCTATGATCAAGTTCTATGATAATTGATTTGAGGTCTACAACGAGCTACTGTAAAGTATAGTTTAACAAGAAACAAGGTACACATAGTGTGGTAATTCATAAAAATTTCCCAGTTATCTGCACTGTGCGTATGACTTCATGTAAAATCTTCGTCTGAATTTGAGCCATTGTCTTCTCTGAAGACAATGTCTGCCGCCAGAGGGACTGTACAGAAAGAGATGTTGAATAGTATACGATGTCATTTAACATTTCCATAATCTTATCGATATGATGCAGTCTCAATCCACTTATTTCCTTCAAAACAATTAATGGTTTCAAATTCTGACCATACATCGTTGCGCAGGATTACACCTCTGCTGGCAGCAAAGCGCTTACTGGAAGGAAGTACCTTTTGCAGATGATGCCGTTTCCTCTCTCTACGGATTTTAGATGGCTTTGTGCCAAAGGGCCGGGTTCTTGCAACCTTTGCACTGACAGGTAGATGAGCATCCTTTGGAATTGTTATAGCATTTACATCTCGTACTATAAGTGAGGCCTGGTGTACACGGCATCCCAGCGAAAGCTTTGTTGACTCCACATCTGCAGGAAGTAGTTTGGGTAGAAACAGGCTCTGATTCAGTTTGAAAAGCTGGTAATCCAATAGTAGATGAGTACGGTACAGCTGCTTCATAATGACCTGGCCCACTAGAATTATAAATCAAAAATGCATTTCAGAGTGGATTTCCAGCTATGGGCATCACATACGTGGGTTTGTAGTAAAAATGATGATGGACAACACAGTTGCCATAGCCATATAGGCATTAAGTCTCAATAATCACCTTCTGATCCCTCTCCAGTAAAGAACTGCTCAATGACATATGAATCCCGATGTTCTCCTAGAAGCTCCTCAACAAATACTGTACGGAGTTTTGTAGCCAAGGATTCAACATCCTTGACACCTTTTGCTGAAATTCCCACCCCAGTGAGACAGGGTGACCATGAGTCTATGTCTGCTTTTATATTCATAGCAACTGCTTGGAAAAGCAGTTTCCATCTGGCTTGGTTGCAATAGATATCAGGCCATATTCACTTAATTTACATTTGATATCTGATCCAACAGGTTTGGAACTGGTAAGGGAAGTGGAAAGTTGCTGGAGGTGGCTTACAATTAATACTGGTTAGACGAGACAATCCACCCTTTTGTAAAAATCTATTTATTTTTAGTTTGTCCAGGGAAGTTGAGTAGATGGGCAAAAGTACATCATAATCCAATTTCCTCAAAGACCTGTCTATTTCCCAATGAGCTGGATCAGATATCGACGTTTTGTCAAGTGGATTTATCTGTCTTTCGCGGTCTTTCCGGATGAGACCCACAGTTGGCAGATTAGTAGCTTCCATTCCCCTCATGAGACTAGTAGTAATAGGTCGTATCATCTGCTTTCCAGCTACAAGCTGGGAGGTATTGCATGTGTGCATAATAATCACACTTAGGAGTGCATAGGCAAGTAAGAGACCGATTCTACTCCTACTGAAGAACGATTTCATATGTTGATGAAACCTTTCATTCCTGTTGGTTTCCATTCCAGGTGGTATGTTTGACAGACAACCTCTCACTATGTGATGTTGTAAATTTTTAATTGTGACATGTGTCGCTGGTGTAAATAACTGCAATTCGTAACTGTCGCTAATCACCTGCCATTTCTCAAGGAATAAGGCCAAGTTTGCTGCAATCGTGTCTGAAGGAGTTGCTGACAATCACTGTTCCTGATAATCACCTGTACACACATTGGCCAGGGGGATGCTTACGTGAAAATGTCTTCGTGATTCTCTGTACTACATGAAATAGATCCAGTTTTACATTCACATTGTCTCCAAATACACTTTTAATCTTATTTCTGAGTTTGCAACAGTCATCAACATAAACAGTTTGAATTGGCATCTCTGTGCTATTACGTACGTAAATCCTCCAGTAAACGTTTGACCTCCCCAAATGATGTTCCTTTAGTTAATTGCCATGTGAGTACCTGTCCTGTATCACTCATTACCAGGAACAAGCTGTCATACTTATGTACCCACTTACAATCCTCTCTGAAGTACCCAATGTTAGTGGCAACCTTAAAAGTGTGATCGAAGCTTATGTTATTGCTAGGTGGCATATGTGCCATTTCCATTAAATACAAATGTTCATGTTGAAGGAAGTCAGTCAGGAGGCATCTTGATAGTACATCATTGCTAGGGGATTTAATTAGATAATGTTGAACTCGAAAAGTCATCTGAAGAAGATTTCCCAAACTGTTTTGCAAGATCTTGCTGCCTTGCAAAGGTTTCCCAACGCCATTCAAGAATAAGCGATTCCAGACTGTAGAAGTTTATTCCTCTTCTGCAAGATACTGAGCACATATCTAAAAGTTCTCGAGTAAATCCAGTTTTGTGGAGGAGAGTGAAAGGAATCATCTCCCGTAGGGGAAAATTGGCTAAAACTATCTCATCATGTGCTATGACTTTATGTCTACCATCACAAACGTATACAGAGCTGACCAGTAACACAATATTATCAATTCCATTTAAAATCCTGGGCTGCTTTGTGGATGAAGAGCTGTCATTCCAGTATCCTTCATGTTTGGGCCTTCCACTCTGAGGACAATCGACAGATTCAACTGGCATTAATTTGTGGGTAAATTACATATGGGTTCCACAAGATATTGGCGGTATAAAACTTCCATCGTGATGTCCTGTACTTTCACCAGTATTGAAAGTAGGCGATGGAGGATGAACGATCCCATTAAATCCTTGACACATTCCACCTAACATCACCCTGAACTACTCACACACCACCACTTCCACCACTTTCAGTCCTCATGAGCCTCTATACACCTGGTCCACCCAAATACACATCACAATGTTACACGTTGCCTCAAGCAATCCACCAAACACCACACAACATCTCATTGAAGAATATCCACCAAACACGTGCACACTGCTCACCATGGCCATCACCACAGCTACCACTTCAGATATCATCACCACTACATCCCTGCCTACTACCATGCTGCAATCACCACTCACCACTCATCCTACATCAAGTACACAGTGTACTGTTGCCACAACTACAGATCTAGCAACCACTGTGGTACAGCAGAGATGCTGTCGACGAGCATGCAAGAGCAGATTTCCTGCTTGATGATCTACATGATGGATTTTTACCTCGACGTAGACGTCGAAAGTAGCATAATTGCAATTAGTTCACGTGACATACTTATTATTACTTGATTATGTATATGCACATTAGGTAGATAGGGTTTGTGTGGACAATGGAGCAAGGAATACACAGCTCTTCTTGTTACGGCATGGCATTATCAATGCTGAATTATGCAATAACAGCAGAAATGTATGTGTATACATACTGTAAGGATAAAGTCGTTTACAGGTTAATAAGCTGTATTTGACATACAATTTCAAATACTTTATAACGACACTCCCCTCGATCAATGTGCGATAAGCATTTTATATGAGGTCCAAAAACTTTGCAAACAAAGCGAAGCATACCTGTAAAATTATACAGACCACTTAAGGGCCAAGTAATAGTGTCCTCTGTAAGCAGGTGGTCCTCAAATTTACATTTGTGTTGTGCACCGTGTGGTCACGTGCACGTGATTCTTAACATAAATTTCCTTGAGTGTTAGTAACTTGAAAGAGGGGGTACTGACCCAACACGAGGAAGGACTGTAAACTACTATAAATTCACACTGCAATGCATTGTAAAAGTAACTTTACCGTATGTCAGGAAAATTTCGCGGCTAATAAATTTCGTGGTTTTCGTGGTTCGAAGGATCCGCAAAATTATTCATCCGCAAACATTAATGATAAAATGGCTGCTGACGGGATCGTGTACTGCTTTTGCTTATAGAAATTGTTTGAATGCAAAAATCGATCGCATACAATGTACATTGCTTAGATTATTCGTTGACCTTCCCTTGGGTTCACTTTTAAGCTTTAGGAACGTAACACCGTATGTATCTTCACCAATAGTCTTCAAGCTTCCACAACGTCGACGAATAACCACTAAGCGGACTACATTCCACCTACTAGATCTTACTAGTTCACTCTTAACAGATTGAAATACTAACTACACCTATAGGATAAACGAAGAAAGACACAATTTCGTTCATTAGGAGAGGCAAACGCTTAGAAAACAAGAAAAGACCTTCTGTTGCATTATCTGTAGGCAGAGCCCGTGAATTTATTTATCTACAAAATTCATGACCCCAAAAATGAGGTAAGCCGCGAAGTTTTTGTACCACGAAAATTTCCTAACGTATGGTACTACATGTTGCTCTACCATTGCCACTGTAACTACGGCAACTGGGAGGTAACAGTATATTGCAGGTACTGCAACCAGTACAACCACTGCAACTACTGCAACTACTGCAACCACTGCAACTACTGCAACTACTACAACTACTGCAACCACTGCAACTACTGCAACCACTGCAACCACTGCAACCACTGCAACTACTGCAACCACTGAAACTACTACAACTACTACAACTACTGCAACCACTGCAATCACTGCAACCACTGCAACTACTACAACTACTACAACTACTGCAACCACTGCAACTACTGCAACTACTGCAACCACTGCAACTACTACAACTACTGCAACCACTGCAACTACTGCAACCACTGCAACCACTGCAACTACTGCAACTACTACAACTACTACAACTACTGCAACCACTGCAACCACTGCAACCACTGCAACTACTGCAACTACTACAACTACTACAACTACTGCAACCACTGCAACCACTGCAACCACTGCAACCACTGCAACCACTGCAACTACTGCAACCACTACAACTACTGCAACTACTGCAACCACTACAACTACTACAACTACTGCAACTACTGCAACTACTGCAACCACTGCAACTACTGCAACTACTACAACTACTGCAACCACTGCAACTACTGCAACTACTGCAACTACTACAACTACTGCAACCACTGCAACTACTACAACTACTGCAACTACTGCAACCACTGCAACTACTGCAACTACTACAACCACTGCAACTACTGCAACCACTACAACTACTGCAACCACTGCAACCACTGCAACTACTGCAACTACTACAACTACTGCAACCACTACAACTACTGCAACCACTGCAACTACTGCAACCACTGCAACCACTGCAACTACTACAACTACTGCAACTACTGCAACCACTGCAACTACTGCAACTACTGCAACCACTGCAACTACTGCAACCACTGCAACCACTGCAACTACTGCAACTACTGCAACTACTACAACTACTGCAACCACTGCAACTACTACAACTACTGCAACCACTACAACTACTACAACTACTGCAACTACTGCAACTACTACAACTACTGCAACTACTGCAACCACTGCAACTACTGCAACCACTACAACTACTGCAACTACTACAACTACTGCAACCACTACAACTACTGCAACCACTGCAACTACTGCAACCACTGCAACCACTACAACTACTGCAACTACTACAACTACTGCAACTAATGCAACTACTACAACTAATACAACTACTGCACATGAACATGTTACATGTGGTATTCATTATGGGAAGATATAACTTGTACACATGAACCATGAACATGTAACTTGCATACATGAACATGTAACATGCATTTCGTGAGTCTTACACGAAGAAATAACCGTTATGTTGATCTGTGATGATAAGCTGTTGTACAAGTGTAGGAAGTGTGACCTTTTGCAATTGGTGACCTCTTAGAAAGCAGCCATAGTGGCAGTTTTCTTCCCAGCCACCTGCTATTACCACCTGCACCCTATGGTAATACACTATAGGGTCTAAGGGATGTTATGAAAACAAAATGACCACCCATACATTTGTCTCAATGTAATTGCGCTAACATTTCATCTAATATCCCAGCTGCAAAAGTGTCTGGGTAGCCTTGTGTAGCCAGACCCTGTATGGCAAGTAGGGTCTGGCTACACAAGACTAGTCTCTAGGCACAGGACAGACACCTTAGGGAAGTGGATCCCCGGTCTACATAGATAATGCAGAGTAGATGAATGAATGAGCATCTGCATGTGCTGCAGTTGGAACGTGCTTGGTGTTATTTCTACTTGTCTGTGTACACACGAACTGTCCACCCTCCAACCTCCCTGTATGCATATGAACTGTCCACCCTCCAACCTCCCTGTGTGCTCATGAACTGTCCACCCTCCAACCTCCCTGTATGCACATGAACTGTCCACCCTCCAACCTCCCTGTGTGCTCATGAACTGTCCACCCTCCAACCTCCCTGTATGCATATGAACTGTCCACCCTCCAACCTCTCTGTATGCATATAAACTGTCAACCCTCCAACCTCCCTGTATGCACATGAACTGTCCACCCTCCAACCTCCCTGTGTGCTCATGAACTGTCCACCCTCCAACCTCCCTGTATCAGACAAAATTATAACGGTCGGCCATCGGCCAGATGCCGTGCCAAGTCTCAAGATGGCCGCACAATAAGTTGTGTATTCTGACATTTTGGCTGGTCAAATTTTGGTCTGTGATTAAAAATTACAAGATGCACTAGCCCTTAATTTTTATTCAAACATTTGAGAATGTAATTAGCCTACCAATTTTTAAACATTACCCTTGAGTTCTTCAGTTCAGGTTCTTATAGCAGCGCTGATAGCGACTACGACGAATGCGGCCATTTTGTTACTATATATAGAAACACCTTTTTCACTTGGATAGAACAAAGCAAGGTATTATATACACAAGGTATGCAGCACAATAATCAAACCAATAGTGACTATTAATCATCAATAAGTGGTTTGATGCACTGAAATGGTCTGACTAGAACTATCAAAGCAGTTTCTTGTGTGAAAGTAGTGCAGTGTGTGTTCACACTTTGGTTAAATAGCTTCTGTACATGTTGCCCAAATCTTTTCGCCTTGTTCATAAATACTCTACACTACATTACCTAGTGTAGAGTGTCTATGCCCCGTTACAGTCATGTCAGGCCATGTCCGACCAAATGTTGCATTGATCTGACATATTATCAGAACAACTATGAGGAGTTATAATTTGGTCTGCTGTATGCATATGAACTGTCCACCCTCCAACCTCCCTGTGTACACATGAACTGTCCACCCTCCAACCTCCCTGTGTGCACATGAACTGTCCACCCTCCAACCTCCCTGTATGCATATGAACTGTCCACCCTCCAACCTCCCTGTGTGCACATGAACTGTCCACCCTCCAACCTCCCTGTGTGCACATGAACTGTCCACCCTCCAACCTCCCTGTATGCATATGAACTGTCCACCCTCCAACCTCCCTGTGTGCACATGAACTGTCCACCCTCCAACCTCCCTGTGTGCTCATGAACTGTCCACCGTCCAACCTCCCTGTATGTATATGAACTGTCCACCCTCCAACCTCCCTGTGTACACATGAACTGTCCACCCTCCAACCTCCCTGTGTGCACATGAACTGTCCACCCTCCAACCTCCCTGTATGCATATGAACTGTCCACCCTCCAACCTCCCTGTGTGCACATGAACTGTCCACCCTCCAACCTCCCTGTGTGCACATGAACTGTCCACCCTCCAACCTCCCTGTATGCATATGAACTGTCCACCCTCCAACCTCCCTGTGTGCACATGAACTGTCCACCCTCCAACCTCCCTGTGTGCACATGAACTGTCCACCCTCCAACCTCCCTGTATGCATATGAACTGTCCACCCTCCAACCTCCCTGTATGCACATGAACTGTCCACCCTCCAACCTCCCTGTGTGCACATGAACTGTCCACCCTCCAACCTCCCTGTATGCACATGAACTGTCCACCCTCCAACCTCCCTGTGTGCACATGAACTGTCCACCCTCCAACCTCCCTGTGTGCACATGAACTGTCCACCCTCCAACCTCCCTGTATGCATATGAACTGTCCACCCTCCAACCTCCCTGTGTGCACATGAACTGTCCACCCTCCAACCTCCCTGTGTGCACATGAACTGTCCACCCTCCAACCTCCCTGTATGCATATGAACTGTCCACCCTCCAACCTCCCTGTATGCACATGAACTGTCCACCCTTCAACCTCCCTGTGTGCACATGAACTGTCCACCCTCCAACCTCCCTGTATGCACATGAACTGTCCACCCTCCAACCTCCCTGTATGCACATGAACTGTCCACCCTCCAACCTCCCTGTATGCACATGAACTGTCCACCCTCCAACTTCCCTGTGTGCACAGTTCAAACCTCTGGAACAGCTGATGGGAGTCTTCCCTGCGGCCAGTGCCAAGTTCCTCCCCCCGTCATGGCGGCTGTTGATGACTGAACCAGTGAGTGGATGTTTGCATGTGTACTTATGTTTACATGCAGGCCTGTTTGCCTACTGCTGTAGCTTGTTTGCATATTGGCTTGCTTGCATGTTGGCTTGTTTACATGTTGGCTTGTTTACATGTTGGCTTGTTTGTATGTATGTGTATGAATTATTCATTTTTTACATATATCAGCGTGAATACGTATTTGCACAAGTTACACTGTGTGTACATGTGTTTGCATGATAAATGTGTTGTGTACATACATACAGTACCTACATTCACATGTACTGTACATACGTATGTACATACATAATAGCATACAGCATGATGTACAGTGCACTGCATTGTGACTTCAACTCCACTGGTCTCAAAAGATCAGAGGTTGTTGGTCATAAATATTGCTCGGGCCCAACCACCTCCCACCAGCGTGGGTAGAATCCTGTTAGGTGCATATTTGCAATACAAAGACATGTCCGTAACATACGTACATATGTGCATACATATGTATGGATGCTGGACATATAGAACTGTAGGTACATACATATGTACATATGTATGTACATATGTATGTGTGGATACTGGACATACAGTACTGTAGGTACATACATACATACATACATATGTACATGTACATGTACACATGCACATTCATACACGTTTGATCTTTCATGGTGTTCACTCCAAGCTTTCTATATCACCTACTCTGCAGGATTCACCCATCATCGACTTCTACCCGGTTGACTTCAAAGTAGACCTGAATGGAAAGAAGTATGCCTGGCAAGGGGTAGCCCTTCTTCCCTTTGTGGACGAGAAGAGGCTATTGAAGGCACTAGAGGACCTCTATCCAGACCTAGAACCAGAGGAGGGTAAGTGCCTTCCAACCTTAGCCCTGCAGCACGACTTTGTTGCAGTAGTGCTCTATATTTGGTTGTAGGAACAATTTTAGGGGCAACCCTTGCCCCCCCCCCCCCCCCCACACACACACACACAGCCTGCTATATACATATGTACGTACCCCCATGTTCTGTACATGTATGCACACATGTAGTTTGGATTCACCTCACAATAATGAGGTGATGTGTTTTTACTGCAAACATATTTCATGTGAAAGTACAAAACTTCAGCGCTACTACTGTAGGTTTGAGTTCATGCCACTCCCACCTTTTGGTAGGTTTGATCTCATGCCACTCCCACCTTTTGGTAGGTTTGAGCTCATGCCTCTCCCACCTTTCGTAGGCTTAAAATTGCACCACTCTGCACTACTTTCTTGTCTCTTGTTCTTCGTCCCCTGCAGCGGAGAGGAACAGTCTGGGGAGTGATCGCTTGTTTGTCCATCACAACCATCCTTCCTACCGGTTTATTCTGTCAGTGTACGAGGATTATGATTTTGACCAGCCTTTAGCCACTCAGCCTGTTGTTCTTGATGCTAGTCTGACACAGGGGATGTCTGGTCTAGTGGAGCCAGACAACGCCAAAGAGAACTGTCCACCTGGAAGGTATGTGAATGGAGTCAGTAGTGATCTGTAATGAAACCTCTCTAGTGCAAACGTTCTAATTTTATCCCTTTCAATATTTAGTTTTAAACTTTCCCTTTGAGGAAATCATGTAGTTTGAAGCATTTGATGCTTTTTTTAGAGGTGTTGTGTTCTGCTAACTATATATCTTGGATTATCATGTTTCCAGTTCTGTAGAGTCGCCCATACCTACGCTGGAGCCAATAAAGCAAAATCAGGTTGTATGGTGAGTGATTGTGTTGGATTTATGTGGTGTGTGTGTGTGTGTGTGTGTGTGTGTGTGTGTGTGTGTGTGTGTGTGTGTGTGTGTGTGTGTACGTGTGTGTGTGTGATGTACATGTGTATGTGTGTGTGTGTTTGTGTGTGTGTGTGTGTGTGTGTGTGTGTGTGTGTGAACAGTATGTGTGTGTGTTTGTGTGTGTGTGTTTGTGTGTGCGTGTGTGTGAGTGTGTGTGTGCGCGTGTGTGTGTGATGTGCATGTGTATGTGTGTCTGTGTGTGTGTGTGTGTGTGTGTGTGTGTGTGTGTGTGTATGTGTGCATGTGTGTGTGTGTGTTGTGTGTGTGTGTATGCGTCTCATTGGCACCTTTTCCCAATAGTGTCAAATACCAAGACCTAGAGTATCCTAAAGGGTTCATCTACAAACCAAATCTTCTACCGAATGTCAGGTATGATCATCACCGGAGTATACTGTACCATCTGTTATTCACGTACAGTCACACCTGTTTATCCAATACCTGGTTTATCCAATACCTGGTTTATCCAATACCTGGCTTATCCAATACCTGGCTTATCCAATACCTGGTTTATCCAATACCTGGTTTATCCAATACCTGGTTTATCCAACACCTGGCTTATCCAACACCTGGCTTATCCAACACCTGGCTTATCCAATACCTGGCTTATCCAACACCTGGCTTATCCAATACCTGGCTTATCCAACACCTGGCTTATCCAATACCTGGCTTATCCAATACCTGGCTTATCCAACACCTGGCTTATCCAACACCTGGCTTATCCAATACCTGGCTTATCCAACACCTGGCTTATCCAACACCTGGCTTATCCAACACCTGGCTTATCCAATACCTGGCTTATCCAATACCTGGTTTATCCAACCAGGCTAATCCAACACCTGGCTTACCTGACACTTTTCATGAGGAATGAGCATGGTCAGATAAACCATCTCCTACTGTAGTGTGTGTGCAGCAGAACTTGCTTAGTGAGTACATTGGTATGTACATACATATGTACATACACATAATTACGTACATACGTATGTACATACGTATGTATGTAATTTTGGCAGTAGGTTTCTGTACACAGGTGATCTTCATGGCAGAGCTCACTACATTAGACATCCATGACTATATAATGTTATCAATATTTATGTATTTATGTCAGGTTATTATACATATATACTGCATTTTGGTGTTTTTGCCAGAAAAAAAATTCACAGTGTGGGGGCATCACTCGTAAGAGGTACCGTTCTTCGGTTTCGTGTTGTGCCTCTTACAAATTGAACACGGCAATCCAACCACTGTTGTCCCAGCAGTGTTATAAACTGGAACATGCCCTGGGAAATCCTTTTTCCATACTACATTGTGCCCTTTGCAATGTTTTTTGGGTTCTGAATTCATTTTGCTCAGCATGGTGGATCTGACACACAGTGTGGTGCTGCACCACAGTACCACGCTTTAGCGAGAACACTGCATTTACCCAATACTAAACAGCCCTAGAGTAACCAAAATACGTATGCCAAACTTGGCATCCTATGATGATATCCAGTGAACTGTAGAGATTTTTTTGATGGGATGGAATCTTACCAGCTGTACCCGAGTGTCCCACTACTACCGATTTGCTGGTTTCCCGTGTATTTCTCACAGGATGCCAGCCGCTGTGTTGAAGCCTGGAAACCATGTTGGACCCTACCGGCCACAGACTGGATTCACACCTCCGGACCAATCACGCTCCTACAGCTCCCCTCAATCTACACAGAGATTTGTCCGCAGTGCGCTGTCCGACCCTCAGAGTAGATCTCCGTATGATGAGTATGGGAGACATGGAATGGAGCCCTCCAGTGCATGGCAGCCTGGTCCCCCAATGGGGGGGCACTACCAGCAGCAGGACCCTTACTACAGTACACCATACCGTCATGGGTACTCGGATGACTACTATGGTCCCACCAAAGGCTACTCCAGTTCAAGACAAGGTACTCTACTCACATGTTTGACATTGTGTCCATGTACATACATATGATCCATGCATGCTAATGTGTTGTGTGTATGTTTGCGTACGTATGTACGTTGGTGATTTGTAGACATTCACTTGTGTGTATACTAATATGCTTGTGCACACACACACACACACACACACACACACACACACACACACACACACACACACACACACACGCATGCACACACACATCAAACACACACACAAAACACACATAAAGCACACATATTAAGCACACACATTAAACACCCACAAAATTCACCAAAATGTACACTATTGTAATATTCTTATTTTTATTAGGACCATCTTCACTTCAGTGGGCACCATACTCTAGTGTCCCGCCCCCCAATCAGTGGCAGGGTTATCCTCCTCACTCTCACACCCAGAGCTACGCATATCCTCAGCGTAACTACAGTGTCCCTTCAGCACAAAACTACCCTTACGGTCAACCACCCTCAAGACAGGGTCATGACCCGAGACAGCAGAGGTGGTAGTAAAACTGAGGGCAACCGGGATTCCGTTAGCTCCTACTGTGAAGTATTCAAGACTAACTATTATTTACACATGGTTGTAATATAATCATTTCAATTATATTTTTCCACTGTTGTGCAATAATTATGTGAGTAGCTGTGATTGCAGCTGGATTTATTACCAAGTGGTCTAGCAAGGTTAATTGTTTCCATTGTTAGGCCATTCTAGGCCATCCACATGCATGCATGTACGCACATTTGATAAAGTAAAATTGGTAGGGATGAGGGGAATATGCTGCATATAGATTTTGGGAATATTAATAATAGATCGATGTTGAAATTTTAAAGGCATAATGTGGGAGTAATCAGAGTTTTATACTGGCAAACCCAAAGGTAAGTTGTTTAAAAATGGCTACCAATAGCTCAACTAGTACTCTGAGTAGTATTAGAGAGTGTAATTAGTCTCTAGAGTTTGCCATTACAAGTAGTAGTGCTGAAATTCCTATCAATTGAGAAAATGTACTGATCTTTGCAGCTTATTGTGGTAACCATGTCGTGTGACTGTAGCACTGTTGTGTTTATTTCAACGTTTTATAATGGAATAATTGGTAAATTTGAAAGCATAATGGGAATAAATCTGGAGCACAAAAGCATAGAATAAATGGAGCTTTTTAGAGCATATTCCCCTCATCCCTAAAAATTAGCAAGCACCATACATACAATACACATGCATACATGCATTATTTGAGAATGAGTATATGCTAATGATCAACCAAGGGACTGGCCTCTGAAGGTGGCCGTGGGTTTCTTCTTCTTTTCCTTTCTATACAATGTCACAAGCATGCATATGGCTAGGCTATTGAGATCAAGGTTTTCATGTCAGAGGACAATGAATAAGGGTATGCCAGAATGAAAGCAAGAGCTGGCTGGTGTCATGGAGAACAGATTTAGTTCAAGTAAATCCTTATAAATTCTGGAATTGTAAAATAGTTCTATGGTACTTTTTGTTATTTAATTTATCTATGCATGTATTATTGTTTAAGTTTTTCACATAATAGTATACTTGTATGGTTTATTCTCATTTTGTGTGATATTGTGTGCCATGTATTGAGCATGTCAGATTCACTTTTGTCTTACTTGCTATATACAGTGACTTGGCTAGTAAGTACCTGGTTTAGTACATACTCCTGGATAGTAAGTACTCCTCATTCTGTCCCTGTGTATACCTCATGTACATAAATCAATCCTGATAGTAAGTACTGATTTTGTGTTCCCTTTAAGGTATGTTTCTTTTCACAGTGTTGTAGTGGCTATGGGGTGTGCATGTACATGTACGTTTGCATGTACATGTGACTGTATGATTTGCTCTGTTATGTTTAAACCATCATGTGTAGTGTTCATTCTCAAAGCATGGTGCGTGCACGACTGTAATGTGTTGCGCAATGAATCAGAAAAGTAAAAAAATGGCCTCTAACAGCGATTCCGTGAGTCCGTTACCATTACCCCGAAAACGAAGTTGCCAAACACTAGACGATTGTAATTCTACGCATAGGGCAGCAAAAGGATGCGCAAAGGATGATGGAAATATTTCATGCAGCGTTAGGTCATCAAATTCTCCTAGCGAGTGCCACAATTCGGGTGCATCTTCATTGAACGGGGTGATTGGCGATCTGAAGAGGCCGAGCAAAGAAGAACTCCCCGAAAGTATGGATTCCTCCAAAGCACTACAGAAATCTACGACACATTTTTCGTGTGACAATTCCAAGCAGCCTTCTCTGTTAGAGCAACTATCAAGTGAGACGAGAGTCGTTTCCTCGTCCACCGAAGAAGCCGAAGTATCTGCCACTAAGACAGAAGTGGATTCTGGTGTCTCTCTACAAGTAACTCCGAACCCACCCAGTTTATGTGATGTGCTTTTACCTTTGTGCTCCAGCTGCGAACCAAACCTACTTGATAGTTATGTATGTTATACTGCTTCAATGTCCACTGATGACAGATGTAGTGTGTTGGACAGCTTTGTGAACAACATGCTGAAACAACCAGGCAAGACCCCCTCGGGTCCCGTATCATCTACTGCAAGTACTCCCGCAGCTGTGTGTACTACTGATACCGTTCAAGCACATGAGTGTAGGGATGCCTGTGAGGATGCCTCTCTATGCAGCTTCCTGGGGCGAGATGTCCACTCCTTGTGCTGCACAGACCAGCTCCATCCTGAACTTCCAGTGAGTGATTCCACCTTCCGCTAAGTACTGATGGAGCATATGAAATGGGCATGGGAGTGGGAGCTGGAGGATGGGAGTGAGAGTTGAGAATGGAAATGGGAGCTGGAATGGAGGATAGGAGTGAGAGGGTAGGATGGAAGTGGGAGCTGAAATGGTGGATAGGAGTGAGAGGGTAAGATGGGAGTGGGAGCTAAAATGAGGGATAGGAGTGAGAGTGGAACGTGGGAGTGAGAGCTGAAATGGAGGATAGGAGTGGGAGTGGGAATGGAGAGTGGGAGCTGGAATGGA
>CAUJGJ010000083.1:40000-45000 GCA_963170055.1 Halisarca cf. caerulea
TATGCACGTGTGTGTGTGTATATGTGTGTGTGTGTGTATGTGTGTGTGTATGTGTGTATATGTGTGTGTGTATGTGTGTGTGTGTGTGTGTGTGTGTGTGTGTGTGTGTGTGTGTGTGTGTGTGTGTGTGTGTGTGTGTGTGTGTGTTTGTGTGTGTACGCGCATGCATGTGTGTATGCGTGTATGTGTATATGTGTTTGCTTATGTATGTATGTATGTATGTACGTACGTATGTACAGTATTGTGTGATCATGTATATATATATGCTGTACATACAGTGCACATTTATGTGTGTCAATGCATATGTAGATGTATCAGAATTACTGTGTGTACATGTACTGTATGCATGTTGTGTTTTCTTCTCTAGAACTCTAAAGAAGAAAGACTATTTCAGATTTTCTGAGCTCAAGCATAAACTGAGACAGTTGAGAAGCTCAAAGTGAGTTGCAGTACGTGTGTGTACTGGATGATGTACGTACAGTGGGCCCTCGCTTGTCCGACCACATCTGTTCCTCATAAAATGTGTCAGATAAATTGGGACAAATTGTACACGGTGTATTGATGGCGATTCACAGCACAGTGTTGGATAAATAAGGTTTTCAGATAAACCAGTGTCGGATAAAGTGGGTGTGACTGTACACGTGTTTGTGTGTGGTTCTGGCATGAACATATGCACTACTACACAAGAGCACCTCTAGCATGGGCGTAGGAACGTTCGCACAAGTGAGGGGGCCGGAAGGTTCTAGATGAAATATACAACAACATGTTAGACATATGCAGAGCTGTGCAGTATCACAAATTATCCGTTGCGATATATTCCCCACATTCTATTGCGGTATTACTATCATCACAGTATACTGAGTGTTGAATCTGTAGACAACATCAAATGAATTGTTGCCACACACATATTGAAGGCATTCACAAACAACAGTCATGTATCCTGCATGATATGCTCCTTTTGTACCATATTTATGGCTGCCATAAGTAACAGTTTCAACAGGTTTTGAATACAGTCAAACTTGTTTACAACGACGCCCTTGGTGCCACTAAAATGTGCTGTTATAGCCAAGTTGTTGTTGTAACAAGGACATTTAGTACAGAGACCATTGAATCCGTTCCTGCCATGTGTGTTGTTGTAAAGAGGTTGATGTTGTAAACAGTGACTTTCTAACCAAGTTGGACTGTACATCACTTTTATATCCTTAGAATACCATTTTATGCTTCACTCCTTCCAATACTGGTCTAGTATCAGAGAAAACCACGGTATCAAAATACGATATCACGGTGCAGGAAAACGTTCACCGGTATCTGAATTTTGCACCAATAATATTGCGATATACTATTTATTTGGTATATTGCACAGCACGAGACATATGTATGATATTTGGCCCCTACTTGCTAAAAGTGAGGGGACTAAGACCCCCTTGCCCCCTCCCTTCCTGGTTCCTATACCTATGTCTAGGTTGGGGGTTTACTATGAAAATACATATGAAAGGCTCTCACTGAGTTTTGTGGCACTATAATTAAATTCATTGAGTTTGTATTTTAAGTGCTGTGACAGTGGAACCCCTTGTTGGATGTCAGTGGTTACTGTATGCGCTTTAATTTTCGTGGGGTGTATATTTCGTGAATTTTGTCTTTTAGCGATTTTCGCATTTTAATATTCGCGGACGGCCATGTTTTGCCATTGCACAAGAGCTCGATCTAAATTTTCGCGGGTCTAAACTTTCGCGGATGGCTTCCAATCCGCAAATACTGCGAATATTAAACCATGCGAAAATTAAAGCGTATAGGGTATCTCCCAATGACACCATATATCAAAGGAGCGGCCTGGGCAATATTCTCCATACCCAGCCATGTGGTCAGGTCAGTATTCCCTAAGCGCCCAGTTTGTCATAATAATCAATATTTGTCAATTAACGTGCAAAAGGTCGCAATAACAACTTGTGCATGTTATTCCCCAAGCAGCCCTGTAGTAACTACACTACGTTGGGTGGTCTCTATAGACAGGTAATCTTCCTTTTGGGACTGTCCAGTGGTCAGTTCCACAACATGTGAACCATTCTGGTGGTTGTTGTATAGAGGTGAATTTTTTTGTCCCTCCTCGCCCCTGCAGGTCACTCAAGAGAGAAGTTGTTACTGAACTACCAAACATCGGTTTCCTAAACACTGGACTGAGAGCAGATGTGGCCAGGGTCAGTAGTGATGCACGTAGCATGTGACGTGACTGGATATACCGCAAAACCTCTCTAATCCGCCACCTCGGGACCAAGAAATTTGTCCAGATTAGAGAGGTTGCTGGAATAGACAGGTTCACTCCAATACATGGGTGACTTTTGGGACCAAACAGGATGGCCAGTTCAGGCAGTGTGGTCGATTTACAGAGGCTCGGATTAGATAGGTTTAACTGTACCGTAAAATGCACACTTTTGACTGTTAAATGTACACACACTATACAGTGCCTGCCTTTGGAATATCTTATAGCACTTATCTATAACATGAAAGCTGCATAGTATAGACAAACCTTGTTAAGACCAACTTTTGGGGACCCACAAACTTAGCTCTCATTATCAGAAGTTCTTCTTATCAGGATGTAATACTACATGTGCAGTACTACAGCAAACCAAACAGGGCTAGGAAACTAGTTTGTGCCATTTTAGCAGAAATTTGTCTTAAAATCAAGTGTTCTTCTCAACAAGGTTCTACGGTAATGGTCTCTAGGACGTATGCTCCTCACACATAAGTACACAACTCCGTGGTACGTACTTGGTATAGCTTGATTTGTTCAAATCCCCACATTTACGTAGTATTCCAGTTGTATTGTAATAGTCTACGTATGTTCCGTCACTGCATGCAGTATGGCTTAATGGTGCCAGTGGTGGTTCATCATGTGCGGTTCTACCTCTCACTGCCCGTTCTGGAGAGAACCATCGGGTACTCCTTCAAGGACAAGAGTCTACTCAAGGTATGTACGTACGTATGTTATGGGTCATATTGTCAGCCATTTTGTATGGATCACATTGTCTACAGCTGTGTGTGATCTCTGTACTAGTCTGGTGTCGTGTGGACCTTATTCCTAAATGTGCATTTCGGAACCCCAAAAATGTACCAGAAGTGGCTTTTAGCACAATTACAGAATGTCCAACTGTACATGATGCCATTTTATTTTTGTGTGTTACGTATGGAGTACTACCCCCGTGCTCCACAATGTGAGTCATAGCCTGGTACTACAGGCTTGTGCAGTGCAGCTCTTCCTGTGTTTGTTCGCTGTAGATGATGACTTGCTATGTGTTTTGATGTTTGTTGTATTGGTGTGTGTGCTTGTTGTGACAGGTGTGCTTGGGGGGAGTGAAGGTGATGTTTGATTGGAACTGAGTGAGGTTGATGTTTGTGCTTGCAGAGAGTGCTGCATGTGCTTGGAGTGAGTGAGGGTGATGAATGTGAAGAATAGTGCTCTTTGTGACGGAAATGATGTGTATGTATTTATGAATATGTATGTTGCTTGTGCGTTGTGAACCATCATAGCTGGGGGTAGTCCACAGTTGCATGTGTTTAGCTTGTGAGTCAGTGGAGCTATGCAATGTGTATCCTGTTTACTCCCTGCTGCTCTTGTGTTCAGCTGGCCCTCACCCACCCATCATATGACCTGAAGTACGGGACCACATCTGACCACGTACGAAACTCTCTGACCAACTGCGGCATTAAGAGACCACAGGTCATGTTTGAGAGGTCCCAACTACAAGGAAAGTCCTCAGAGCAGGTCAACACCGAATCAAGGTAAATCCACAACACAGCTGGACCTGATACTTTTAAAGAGCAATGGGAATTGTTGCAAATTGTAACGATTCCTGGATTCTTCACACAGTTCATGTGATAAGTGTGTGGGCTGCGATGTGTAGGTTTGCAACGTTGGTAGGTTTTCTGCTGAGGATAAATGTCTTTGTAGGGTTGGGTGTGATGCTGGTGATACAGTAGTGTGTTGGTGGTGATAGTGTGTTACTGGTGACAGGTGTGCTGGTGATACAGTAGTGTGTTACTGGTGACATGTGTGCTAGTGGTGATAGTGTGTTACTGGTGACAAGTGTGCTGGTGGTGATAGTGTGTTACTAGTGACAAGTGTGCTGGTGGTGATAGACACAAGTACGTACATATGTAAGTATGTACAATGAAGCTTGTCTTACAAGGACTATCTGTTTAGAAGGATTGCCTGTCTATAGCTAGTGACCACTATACTGTAGGCTTGTCTGCGAACTACTAATACAAAACTACTGGTTGTATCTGCATGAGGACCACCTGTCTAGAGAGACCACAACTACTTGGCCCCTTGAGTATGTGTCTTTATATACAGGTTTCTGTGTACAGTGAAATCTGTGTATAAGGACCGCTCAAAGGACCAATAGTTCAAGTTTCACTGTACATGCATGTGTGTCATTGCCATCCGTGTCTCTCCAGCACAATGCAGCCTCTTCACAATGAACGCCTTGAATTCCTCGGGGATGCCATCATCGAGTATCTCACGACCACACATCTCTTCCACATGTTCCCTAAACACACTGAGGGCCAGTTGAGTAGCCACAGAATGGCCCTTGTACAGAACAGCAACCTCTGCTGTGTAGCCAAAGTGTGTGGAAGCTATTTGTGTCTTGTGTGTACATGTGTTTGTGTGTGTGTGTGTGTGTGTGTGTGTGTGTGTGTGTGTGTGTGTGTGTGTGTATGTACATGTGTTTGTGTGTGTGTGTGTGTGTGTGTGTGTGTATGTACATGTGTTTGTGTGTGTGTGTGTACATGTGTTTGTGTGTTTGTATGTGTGTGTGTGTGTGTGTGTGTGTGTGTGTGTGTGTGTGTTTACATGTGTTTGTGTGTTTGTATGTGTGTGTACGCACGTGTGTGTTTGTTTGTTTGTTTGTTTGTTTGTTTGTGTGTGTGTGTGTGTGTGTGTGTGTGTGTGTGTGTGTGTGTGTGTGTGTGTGTGTGTGTGTGTGTGTGTGTGTGTGTGTGTG
>CAUJGJ010000083.1:57700-60200 GCA_963170055.1 Halisarca cf. caerulea
TGATTTGAATTATCGAGTTTTTACTGTACATTGCAATGGTGGGGTTTAGTTGCCACATGTGTATCGCAATGTTGTAGTCCATTTATCAGACACATATCATGATATTGTGCTTCTGTTGTCTGTAGCCAGAATATCAACGAAGCCCCTGTAGAGGAGCACCGGGACCACAAGGGCCCCCCGGACCACCAGGAGAACCTGGGCCAAAGGGTCCACCGGTGAGTTCCCACTTCGAAAGAGTTGTCCATTTTCAGATCTCTCATAATTCTGTCACAATCCCTATACCCCCCTATTCTTACCTGCAGGGCTACACTGGGCCTCCTGGTCGACCTGGAATCAAAGGACCTCCGGTAAGTGACTGGTATCTGTTGTTATAGCCTGTCATAGCAATTATTACAACTGCTCTCTCATGTGTTTGTATGTAGCCTCAAAATAAGTGCCATGCCATTCCCTGCAGCTGAAACATGTTGATTTGTTTTGACAGTAGTTTGTGGAGGAGTTCTGTTTTTATAGCAAATTGGGGTACTTTTTATGCCATCATCAAAAGGCACATGATTTGATACTGCATGTACATAATATGTATGTACTGTGATTCTCGTGGGGTTTAATATTCATGATTTTTGTGGATTGGAAGCCATTGGCAAAAGTTTGCATGGGCCTGAAAAATTCATGCTGAACTGTTGCGTGCAGTGAGAACTTGGCTGTCTGTAAATATAGTTGGGGAGAGCCTTAGTGAGCCCCACATAGACGTGATGTACTTGAGTCATACCTGTGGCTGGATATGTGTCGTACGTTCAGCCAGTAAAATTTTGACCTTCAGTTGACCAAGTTTTCATGGGTTTAAACTGATGTATTTCTTTTGGCCATGTAAAAGCACATTTGGTGATGAGTCCTGTAGTGATTCTGTTCTTCTTTCATCTGCTTCACCTGCTCATTGGGCCTAGCCTCTCTTTAACCAGCCAGTTTAGGATTGAGTGTATGCACACTGCCTCCTGAAGCCCACAATAGGCAGCCATAGCCCATCCTTATTGTGAAACATTGGGCTTCTCATCGATCCTCTTTATGTCTCCTCCTCCCCCTCCTTCCGATGATATGTAATCGTCTGCCTAGTTTAGTGTGATAATCACTAAATTTGAGATCCCCATAAGTCTCATCCTGTGAAATTTTCATTGTGTACTGAATCTCTTGCAGGGGCCAAGAGGTCGTCAGGGACCCTACGGACCACATGGTCCCCCAGGAGACAGGGGTCGTCCTGGAGAACCCGGTCCAACTGGACGTGCTGGAACTAAGGGAGACCCAGGACCCCCGGGGTATAAGGGCCCACATGGACCCCAGGGAAACATGGGACCAAGGGTAAGTTGTATATTAATCTAATGGTAACAGAGAGGCCTCTATTGAAGGACACCTCCGAAGTGTAGCCACCCTCTTCAACAGGACACCGCTGCTCAGCCCCATTTAAAGTCCCTCACACTAACTTGTGTACATGTCATATAACCTCTGAAATAAAGACACCTCCATAAACATAACAGCAACTGTTAAAAAGAGGTCCCAATGGTGTCCTTATTACTGTAATAGTGAAAAATAGATAAGTACGTAGATGGATAAATAGATAGGTAGTGATACCTGGTTAATCAGATCATGCAGTTCTTAATACAGTGGAACCCCTCTAATCCAGACCCCTGAATTGTGGACACCCCTCTATTGTGGACACTTAATTACTACCAGAACCAAATGATTCTGCATGCTTTCCCATAGTACACTTTCAACCCCTGAAATGAGGACACTACAACAATCAGGACAGTCCTTTCTGGTCCCAAGGTGTCCAGAATAGAGGGGTTCCCTGTACAGTCAGACCTCACTTATCCACATATATCCGTTCTGAATGAAATTACAGATAAATGAGGGAACAGTATTATAGTGTACAGTAGGATTATTGCAGATTTGTCCCCGTAAAAACTACTGCGGAAGGTGAGGGAACTGGATATCTGAGGTGCAGATAAGTGAGGTCTCACTGTGTTGGTATTAAATACTATAGCATTGAATATATCAGCTAATAGGTAAGTAAGACTTTTGCAAGAATTGCTGTCAGCCATTCTCCGCATCACTGTACTCCATACTGTGTATGGTATGTGTACCTGCACATGTGGGCAGTGTTTTTGTGTGTAAAATGGTTCTCTATTATCTTTCTACATATGTTCTGTACACAGGGTGAAGTTGGAGAAACTGGCCCCAAAGGAGAGGACGGGAAACCAGGAAGGAAGGTAAAGGGGAACTCTATAATCTGACAACACACACACACACGCACACACACACACACACACACACACACACACACACACACACACACACACACACACACACACACGCATATTATGCACACACATGTTGGGATGTGTTTGTAACTCTGAAAATTACACAAAATACCTCATTTTATGACCCAGGGGTGGGGACAGAAATGTGCTCAAATAAAAAATTGACACTGTTCGTCATCTACGTAACTATT
>CAUJGJ010000083.1:65200-67200 GCA_963170055.1 Halisarca cf. caerulea
TTAAAATCTAGTCTTTATTTTTCACAGAATTGCTTCTTCTATGTTCGGATCCTGCTTTTGCTGAACTCAACGCTCCATTCCTTAGAGTGTCTTGTTGTAGCGCTGGTTTCCCATCTTTAGTGTGTATCTGTAAACTTGAATTTTCTGTTCGGGAGTGAACTTCTTGTATGCCCATGCTTTCCTTTAGTTTGTGGCTCAGAGGTTGACGTGATGGTAGCTACTTATATCATTTGTTGGCCAATTCATTCATGGTGTTTTTGTTTAGACAACAAAGAACAAACTCAAGGCTCCATTGTCGCCATTGCTGTTGTCAGCATCCGAGAGCTGTCCTTCACAAAATGTTTGCGAATTATAAATTTATGCAATAGAAGTTCCGCGAATCTGTACAATTCACGGACATAACGAAAATATTACCTCAAGAAAATTCCCGCTCTACAGTATATAGAGTGTGTTGATTTGTACTGGTGTTCAGTTTACTTGTAATAAGTTGAAGGTCCTGTATGTATGCACTTAGTGTGTGTATACTGTAGTTATGTAGTTGTAGCTTGTGTGTGTGGTGGATTGTACCTCCTGTGTGTTGTGAATCATTGCTCCTGTGTGGAGTGATCATACTTCCTGTATGTTTTGAACTATACTTCCTGTGTGGAGGGATCATACTTCCGGTGTGTTGTAAATTATACTTCCTATGTGGAGTGACCATACTTCCTGTGTGGAGGACTTGTACTTCCTGTGTGTTGTAAATATTATACTTCCTGTGTGGAGGGATTGTACTTCCTGTGTGGAGTGACCATACTTCCTGTGTGGAGTGGTGCTGCTGGTAGTGCTAGTGCTGTGTATCTCTCCCCCTTTGTGATAGTGCTGTTATGTCATATGTGCAGGGTCCTATTGGCAAACCTGGCATTCGTGGCAAGCCTGGCAAACCTGTGAGTTGCGTCCCCGTTCCCATCAAATCAGTACATGTGTCACAATGTCTGTATTTATTGTTTCATGCAAAAGGGGAAAGCGGGACCAACTGGACCACCCGGAAGATTTGGACCACAAGGAGATAAGGTTGACAGTTAACCCTTAATTGTAAATGCAGTAATTGCATGTGAGGAATGGTATTGCATAGTAATCAAACTTCTCACAAAAATGTCTTATCATTTGCAAAAAAAATTGCAAAAGTCTACTCAGGCAAATTGTTGCGTTGATGAATGACTATCAACATTCATGTGGGGCTGTCATCATTGATGAGGGGCTATCATTATTGATGAGGGGCTATCATTATTGATGAGGGGCTATCATTATTGATGTGGGCTATCATGATTGATGAGGGGTTGTCATTATTGATGAGGGGCTATCATTATTGATGAGGGGCTATCATTATTGATGAGGGGCTGTCATCATTGATGTGGGGCTATCATGATTGATGAGGGGTTGTCATTATTGATGAGGGGCTATCAGTATTGATGTGGGGCTATCATTATTGATGAGGGGCTATCATTATTGATGAGGGGCTATCATTATTGATGAGGGGTTGTCATTATTGATGAGGGGCTATCATTATTGATGAGGGGCTATCATTATTGATGAGGGGCTATCATTATTGATGAGGGGCTATCATTATTGATGAGGGGTTGTCATTATTGATGAGGGGCTATCTATTGATGTGGGGCTATCATTATTGATGAGGGGCTATCATTATTGATGTGGGGCTATCATGATTGATGAGGGGCTATCATTATTGATGTGGGGCTATCATGATTGATGAGGGGCTATCATTATTGATGAGGGGCTATCAGTATTGATGAGGGGCTATCAGTATTGATGTGGGGCTATCATTGTTGATGTGGGGCTATAATCGTTGATGCGGGGCTGTCATTGTTGATGCGGGGCTATAATCTGGCAATCACCCCGAGATGTGGGCCTATTGCCAGTGATGTAGGTCCATCCTGATGTTGTACCCTTAGTTTGTTAACAATTTTACCTTTGTTCTTGTTCTCAGGGACCTGTTGGGCTAC
>CAUJGJ010000083.1:82400-96400 GCA_963170055.1 Halisarca cf. caerulea
TGTTCCTCATGTCCGTCACATTGAACACACGTACACACGTGGTACAGAGTGTTAACGATGACTTCCCATCTCCCCTGTAGGGCAGTAGGGGTCGGAGAGGACTGCGTGGAAATAGAGTAAGTGACCCTTGTATGAGAAGGCCCGCTGTGTCCTGGTGCACACCATATGTGTGCAGTATCTGGTCCACGAGTTGTTGCCTTAGCAGTACGGCAAAACCTCTGTAATCAGACACCTCTACAGTACTTGTAAAGCTTTGCTATCTTACTATACATGCGTATAAGTTACATCTGCGTCCATTCTTCTTTTTTCAGGGGTTACCTGGTCTTCCTGGTCCACCCGGTCAACCAGTGAGTGTTCTGCACTGTAGTAGCATCCCACCTGACTAATATGTACCTGCCCTACTGCTGCAAATGTGCTTGTGGTGTCCACACTGGTATTTGTTCCACACAGTGGTATTAGGTACTGACATACAGTGTAGTGAATGTGCATATATTTGTGAAGGTGCTTTATGTACTGTTTGCTTCGTGTACATGTGCACACACACGTGCACACACACACACACACACACACACACACACACACACACACACACACACACACACATGCACACACACACACACCACACACAAACTGCTATACTCTGTGTATCCACCCATACTGGGCTACATTATCATATCCCTGTTATCCCTGTATGTGTGCAACATATTTACCTCAGCATGATGTTTATCTACTTTGTAACTTATCTTAAATACATGCTACCACACTGGTCATCTTGTGACGTGATGTTGTTCTTTCTAATACAGGGACATCCAGGGCTTCCAGTGAGTTGATTATTTGGTACTGGTTTGACTCGTTTCAATGCATTTACAGCAGCTTTCTCTTGTTTCTATGCCAACCATGACTCAAGGGTCCTGCAGGAGCACCGGTAAGTATTTGTGAATTGCGTACAAGTCTAACCACCTATTTGTCTACCTGTCTGCTGTCTGTCTGTACGTAGGTCTGTCTGAATGTCTGTTTCTCTTATCTGTCTGTCTGTCTCTTGAGATGTTTGTTGGCCTGTGTGTCTGTCTGCCTGCCTTCCTGTGTATCTGTTTGTCTACTGGTCTATGTGTCTGTCTACCCCTCGGCCTATCTGCCTTTATATGCATCAGACATTGTGTATTTCTTTGAAATCTGTAGGCTTTCTATGCTGAGGAAAATTATGAAGAGAATTTAAGTACAGATTTGATAGCACAGGCCATTGGAGTGTGGCTGCAGGAGGTACGTATGTACATATTTACGTACGTATGTATGTCTTATGAAATCCTGTGACAGAGATGATGGATTTTTGATGAATTATGATGTCAGATTTGTGATTAGTGCTTTTTCTATGTATTTTGTGTTGCCTCTACATGTCTGGGTGTTCTCTGTATATCATAATTATGTGATGCTGTCATCCACCTACCATTGCATCTGCACACACACACACACAGCACACACACACACACACACACACACACACACACACACACAGCACACACACACACACACACACACACACACACACACACACACACACACACACACACACACACACACACACACATGCGCACGCACACGCATGCATGCAAGCACACACACATACACACACTTGTAATACCACAGCCTTCAGTGCGGGTTATTGTGGCCCCCTTATTCAGCCCCAAAGCCTATTGGGGGTGAACCACCAGACATCAGTGAGGGAGAGACCCACTGGATATGAGCCCAGCTATCCCCACCATCCCTGATGGCCCCTTCGTGCAATCATAGAGACTCTAAAACGTTTTAGACTGTCTATGGTGCAATCAGGGATTGCCCATCTGTGAGGTTACAAGTCCCGTGATATGGGGAGGGCTGGGCTGCAGCTGAAGAGCGGTGGCATGTCCGCCTACACACACACACACACACACACACACACACACACACACACACACACACACACACACACACACACACACACACACACACACACATTATGGCTTCACTGTGTCCTGTTATTCTTCAGGAAGGATACCGCCAACTAGAGCTACCCACTTCTCTATGTGTGCCAACATTCAGTGGGAAGTTGGGAACCAGGGAAAACCCCGGTCTTCTCTGTGACAACATTATAGCTGTAAAAGGGGAAAATATGTCCGATGGCATGTACTGGATAGACCCTAATGCAGGCTGTATCCACGATGCTATTCAAGTGTTTTGTAACTCCTCTTCAGAAGAGAGCTGCATTGAGCCTACCAACCACACGGTTAGTGGATCAAGGTCGGATCTCACTTGCACTGCCTACCAGTATTTGAGCACTTTAGCTGCATGCACTATCACTACCATGTGCGGCCTACTTGTATACAGCACACCTAAACATATCTTGTGGACAACTGCTTAATTCTAGCAGGAGTTATGATTCAGTAACTTCAGTTCATGTACGTAGTTAAAAATTTGCAAGCTAAAATTTGCTAGAATTGAAGTTCGTGTATATTTCTACTTTCCTGTAAATCAAATTGGTGAATAGCAAGGATTTCCTGTAACAATTATAATATATTAATTAATTTTTAATGTTGTTTTAGCTTTCATTGAATACTATAGGTTTATGAATGTGTACTTATTAAACTTACGTTTCGCAGCATGGGAGCTATCTTTAAATCTTGTGTCTGAAAACATATGTTAGCTCTTGTACAATGATGAAGTTTTGATGATTTGAGACACTGCTTTTATCATTTTATTCTTCATGTGTATCATGTCCACACTACAGTACGGATCATAAAAAAGGTAACGGTAACCGATAAATGACAACAGTGATACGCTCATATATTCCGAAAACAGCTAACCGCGATCCGTTAACTGTTAACCGGAAACCGTTATCTAGAAAAAAAATGGCGAGCTTCATGTTACTTAGGATTGCATACGATGTGTATCTATAGTTTTAGCAATCGATCTAAGAGAGAATTCTAAATGGTTTTGTCTGCCTACATCAAGCAAAGAATTATCCAACTTTGCTCAACGGAAAATAAGATTTCGTTCTTGGGCAGAAATTGACATCCAATTTCGTGATCGCTGGCTTCAATTTGCGCGACTTTGATCGATTTCTCCTCACTCGCCAGGCATTTTCCACTCTTTTAACTTTGATAATCTTTCCCAAAACTTCTTCCTGTCATATCTCGCAGACTCGTTATCAAAATACTTAACAGAAACTTGGTGGATAACTGTTACCAGTTAACGGCTATCAGTTAACTGTTAACTAAATAATGGTACAAGTCCCGGATAAGCGTTAAACGCTAAAAGTTATTTTCGTTACCTTTTTTATGATCCATACTGTATGGTGTGGGTTAGTTCTGCATATCCCGTATACTTGAATGAGTTGTCTCACTGTTGCTCTATACAGGTAACTATGACTAGATGGAATAATATTCGGCAAAGGTATTGGAGGGATTTTGTGGACTTTGTTGCTATGGTAAGTGAATTCAAAATGGCAACTTGGATGTTTTCTTAATGCAAGTCATCCTGTTTCGTCATACTATCTCCTCATTGACTAATATACAGCCCATGTACTCAGTTGGAATAGTACAAATGAATTTCCTCAAATTCTTTGCTTCAAGAACAAGACAAAGAGTGACTCTTTATTGTAACTTTTCCACTGGTGTTAAGCAAAACAAAACTGTTAGAGTAGTGGGGTATTCAGAAGACTATCGGTCAAGACTGCGCGCAGAAGTACTATTGGATGACTGCACGGTATGTGATGAACTAACGCTGTGTAAATACACACAACTAGTTACTAGTTTAATTTTGCCATGGTAATGCTTAGCTTAGTATAATTGTGTTTGGTTCAAAAAATCTATAATTATTGCAAACAGCCAAGTTGTAAACACCTCTTTGTTGAACTGCTGTCGGCCATGAGTGGTTGCGTTTGTCAGAGAAAACTTGCATCCATTTTCTAGGGATTTCACGTGATGGTGTGCCCAATGTAAACATTGGTGTAAGAGGATGCAATGATTTACTCTCCAGTAAAATGAGATTGCCAAACTGTCATGTCACAACCTGAAATTTAGTAGTTGGACACTAGTGCGAGAGCCCAGTCAGTATTGTGGCTATAGGCTAGGGTAGTAACTGAGATATAATCGATTGCATGTCATTTAAAAGTATTGTCACAGTGGCACAGCTCGTTTTAAAACTTGGACTACATCTGTGAAGATTGCACTGTTGTTAGGTAGTTTAGAGGGTCTATGGTTTGTGCATGTCTGTGAGTGACCTTTTGTGGGGTATTGAACAAGAGTACTGTATTTGCCCGAGTATGAGTTGTACTGCTAAATATCTTAGTCCTACTGAGAGTGTCCAGCATATTATGCTGTAGAAGAGATACATTGAAACCTCTGTAATCTGACACCTCTATAATCCAACATCCTCTCTAATCCGACCTTGCATACATCACCTATTGAAGTATGGTAAGAGGCACTTTATAATCCGAAAACCTCCTAATCCAACATATTTCTCAGGTTGCCTTAATTGAGTGTCGGATTAGAGAGGTTTCACTGTTACATATATTATGCACTATACTGTATGTCCCACTCTGAAAATTTAAATGAATTTTATGTAGAGATTAATCTGTAACTGCAACTTATACTCAAGCACATTACTGTAATTCCTTTCATGATTTTGTTATAATTGTATAAATGTGAACTCTAAACCTCCATTCCATTCTCTTGCCTGCAGGGTCCATCCGGGAAAATGGTGTTAGAGTTCAGAACATCACAACGACGCTTAATATCCCACTTCCCTCTGAGACACTTCAAAATTCTAATTCCCCTTCACTACTCAAACACTCCTCATTTACATATACAATGGATTTCAGGACCTGTATGCTTTTACACAAGAGGTTAACTTCCAATTGTATATAAGAATTTTAAAGCCATTTCTATTAATATTGTATGTTTGATTATTGGTACTATTATGCGGATTATGGCATGGATTTTTATTGGTTTCTTTTATCCAATATTTATTGCATAAGCATCTATTAGATCAAATAATATAATTATTGTTTGTATAAAATTTTATAAAATAAAGCTCCAAAATTTAATATATATAATATACACTCATGCAAACAAATTAAATTGCCAGTATAGCTATAGAATTTATACACAATGTCATGCATGTGTTTATATGATCTGCACTCATGCATGCCATATATATGCAGTTAGGTTATAATTAATACTGTAACAGTGGAATCTCCGAATAAAGGACACTTTGGGACATGCAGTCTTTTTGTCCTTTGTAAGGAGATTGTCCTCTTTGGGAGGTTCAAAATGCATTGGAACTATAGAGAGAAAATTATAATATCTTGGGACCTCAAGCTGTGTCCTTTGTAGAGAGATTATCCTTATCTCAGAGCGTCCACTATCAGAGATTCTACTGCATTAATTCATTTTCAGCGAAAATGCGCTTTAGCCTAATGCATGGCAGCCATGTTTTTCGATGTCAATTCTACATAATAGGAGCATACATGACATTGTACTATACCGTACTCCATAATTATGATGCTCTAGCTGTGTGACCATGCAGTGCATGCATGCTTATATGGCCTTGCATACATGTGTGTCCACTTGTGTGTGGTGCTAGTGCCAAATATATTGGTCTTATAGCTATAGCATTCACTCCTCGATTCCATGGCCATAAAAGTATATCATAATTGCATGATATATAATATAGACAATAATATTTTAACATTAATTAGATATAAGAAATGCATAATTATTATCATAATATGCTAAATGTTGGAACATTACAAAACATTAACATATATTGCTTGAATGAAGTCACACATTAACCATGCATTTGATAGTTGAAAAGGGAATTCAAAATATGGTTTCAACAGACACACACAGTGCTATGAGGAGCCAGCCTCACATCTTGAAGACTCAAATTTCGAGAACACATAATCCGTTGAGTGCAGGGAATGCATGTGATAGTTGGATACATGGCCCTCGATTAACGAATCCCTGTCTTTGGTGTGCCTGTTACCTTGGCTCATGCCAGCATAGAGACACGGCTTTTGTTCACCTGACCATAGATAATACCTGACCAAGTGTGGCGATTGTACTCTGTGTAAAAAGACCTATGCGTGGACTCCTAAGGCTGGACAACAACCTTGTACATGTCATTGAAATTTGTATCATTTGCTTCACGGATTGTAATTGGAACATTCCAAAATTGTCCTGAGGGGAGAGACGATACATGAAATGTTAATTGTGCCTCATGATAAAAAGCACTCATATATTACATATGTATAGTTGTGTAGTGATTGGGCTGTGTGTTGCGAGTGTTGTGTTGTGTGTTTTCTTGCATGCGTGCATGTGTGCAAACAAGAGTGCTTATTCTGAAACAAGAGTGTTTATTCAAAACCACATTTACGTACAATAATGTTTCATACAATGTATGTATACAAGGACTGCCTGTCTATAGAGGGCACTATCAAACATCCCATGTGTCCACACAGTGAGTTTAACATACGTACTTCTTAACAAAGACCACCTGTCTACAAAAACCATGCATCCTGTTTGCCCTTGAAAGGGTTTTGAAAACGGGTTGGGACAGATGATTTGATCTAGCATGTACTGTGTTCTCCTCTATAACAAGTAGCCTTACTTTTACACTACCTGCCAACCAAGCTCTACTCCTCTTGGTATCCGCTGGAGTCCACAGCAGTGACTCTAATTTCTTCCATGGATGCACCTTTACTTCAGCAGACGCTGCTGGTTACCTGACCATAACCACTTGAAAGGATTTTCCCTTCCAAAATAGCGTCCTTTACGTTACTTTTGCCGATACCCGTCTTTCCAAGAGTACTAATGTAGACTTTTCATTCTTCACAACTGTAAGTAGCTTTTCAACTCGTTCTTTTATCTCAACGAAGCAGTCCTTTTCTTTGGCGGGCATATGATCCATAAACTATAGCTACGCATTCTCACCTAGCTCTTTCAAGCATTGCCTGACTGACTTAAAGGCATTAATCATCATTCATGGGACTAATACTGTTGACATGTATATGTACCTACCGCCATTTTATTGAGTCGCGAGCTGAACATTAAATAGCACTTTAAAGCATGTACACACTCAGAGGGTCACGCTGGCATAGCAGCTAAGTGATCGGGCCGCAATGCCAAGTGCCTGGGTTCAAACCCCGTCAGCGACACTTTTTACTTTTTTTTCCCTATTACCTCACTAGCTTAATTATAAATAGCGCGTCTAATAGTTTATATTCAGAAGGTCCCTGATGGCTTATCGGCTAGCGATGGTGACATGTAGTGCTGAGGTTATGGGTTCGATTCCCTCGTCTGACGGGTTTTTCGGAGTTTTATCTGAAAAAAAATCCTGTCCCTCAGTGGTCAGTTGCAATATCCCTGTACAAAGAACCGTATGGGGAGAGCTTTGGGTCTCGCAACTGGTCTCCCACACTACGAGTCTTCTCAGTATCCTTGAGAGTGAGTGCTAACTCCCACAATAGCCCTAATGACCTGGGGATCTTCTTTTTTTTTTTTTTTTTTTTTTTTTTTTTTTTTGAATGAATGAATGATTCAAATGTGCTTATTTAGTGTATACTATACACAGTATGTGTCTTGTATATTATCATAATCCAATTCACAAGATAATTACAAGAAAGAATAATATAGATGTGTATACATGTCTGTGTGTACACTTGTAAATACACACATCCCATTCTAGCATGGTTACCATATTGTGCAATATATACTTACATGCATGTTGTAAACACATATATAATTATTACTACATATATTATATGGTCATACACTAACAGACACACACTAACATGGAGCATGGCACTATAGCAGTTACTTTCACAGTTTCGTAAAATTTAATGTCTTGTTGTGAGAGAGTCTTGAGAGAACAAACACTGAGTGTCTTTTAAAACATCATCAAGTCCTACCACCACCAAAGCATGCAACCAACTGATGGTCAAAGCCATTGGCTATACAGGTCAAAGCTCTTTGAAGGTTACACACAAAGGTGACATATAATTCTATTAAAAAGAAAGAGAAGGGGACTCCGAGGAGGAGAGGTGAAGGAGGGAGGGGGAAGGAAAAGTGAGGGAGGGAGAAGGAGGGAATAAGAGAGAGAGGTGAGCATGGGAGGGACAGGGAGAAGTGAAGGAGGGAGGTAGACAAAGAGGTGAGGGATCAAGGGAGATGGAGATGAAGAGGTAAGGGTGGAAGGTAGACGGAGAAGTGAGGGAGGGAGGTAGACGGAGAGGTGAGGGATCGAGGGACAGAGACAGAGAGATGTGGGAGGGAAGGAGAGGGAGATGGAGCTAGTGGTGAGGGGGGAGAGGGAGAGGTGAGGGATGGCGAAAGAGGGAGAGGTGAGAAGGGTGAGAGGGGATGGAGAAAGGGAGAGGGAGAGGGAAGAGAAAAAAATTATGTAAGATGGAAACAATGTCATGCATTATACGTAGGATAAATGGCCATAAGTATTCTCTTAGTCTATTATAAAATTAAGCACTGCTCTATACAAGAAGTGTTACAAACATGTGAAATCACATTGAATTTTTCAGTGTAGTAAGTAAGGTAAAATGGAGTAACAGAACTCTCTTAACCCACAAGCAATGTCATTGACTAGACTTGATAATTAATTCCTGTCCTGTATTTAGGATCAATGTGTACAATAACACCATGAAAAGGAGTAATTTATTAATTAATGCAGAGGGAACAAATACTAATTATTATTGTGTTCATGCATGTGTGTGTGTGTGTGTGTGTGTGTGTGTGTGTGTGTGTGTGTGTGTGTGTGTGTTGTGCGTACGTGTGTACATAGGAGTACCTGCTGCATGTGCACTTAATTCGTATAATTCCTGCATGGTTGGGTCAACCATAGACATTCCAAACTCAATGCAGTATATTATGTACTTGGGAATTATAATCAATCAATGCGTGCAAGTCTGAGTGCACCACACCAATAGGTACTAGGACTCCAACTTAACTAGGTCCTATGTAGCACTGATCACAAAACAAACTGCATGAGCTAAATCCAAGTAGAGCAAACATTATTTGTTCTATATATGTAACAAGTTATTTACCAAAACAAGCACTTTGAAATTCTATTAGTACACGGAACAGACAGTATTCTAGCTGTTTGTTCCATTAGTGATATTCCTGGAGGCAACCCAGTCAGTATTGTGTCTGTTGTAAGCGGCTCCCTGATAAGATCCCAGGCGGGAAAGCCAGTGGCTAACATCTTCAACCTCCTCGCTCTCACACTCCTTGCAGAGTCTTTCATCCCTTGCCATTCCTTTCCCACCTCCAAATCTCAATCTGAAAGGATGCAGTTCCTCCTCTCAGCTTCGCTACCATCATCCTCTCCCTCGTCTTCCTCACCATAGCGCAACTCTATAACATAACTATATCTATGTATGGGAGCCTCTGACGCAAACACACAATAATTAACCAGCCTGAGTAAGCTGAAATTGTATGGGGGTCTGCAAAACATGCATGGAAGCAAGATGTTATGGTATATGGTCATGTATGTAAGTACATATGAGGAAATTGCTTAGTACGTACCTCAAATAGGATGCAAAGTCAGTACTTATTATCAGAGGTATTTGCTATCCGGGTTGGTTATTGTACATAAGGTATACACAAGGACAGGATGAGAAGTACTTACTTTCCAGGAGTATGTACTAAACCAGATACTTACTATGCAACTTACACTGTATAACAAGGGGAATGTTTTTATTAACTACTTTAAACACATGCAATGGCCTGAAGCTAGCAAGCCAATAGCAGACGGAAATTTACGGTATTGATATCCAAACAATGGTGGTTAACGTTGGCGGGCAACTAGCGCGTGAGCCCGCGCTTTTTGTACTTCTCCCGCGGTACAGGATTAAGAAAGCTCTGTTGTAAGAGGACCATTTGCTGTCTAGAACGATAGGAAGAATCAGCGCGCGGAGAGAAAAAGATGCTAGGAGAATCAGCCGAAATCATAGCGCAACAGCAGAAGTTGTCCGATCAGTACGTTTATTGTAAACTGATTTTGTTCTGGTTGGTTCCTGCGCTTCCATACAAATTTGCATGTGTGTTTGAAAAGAAACGAGAATAATAGTCCGTCGATCGAATAACCGTATTAATATGTGTCCCCTTACGCTCTTCGTCGTGTAGGCTAACAGAACTGGAGTCGAGTCTGAAGGAAGGTGACCTTACTCCCAAGGGATATGTGAAACAGAAGACGAATCTTCTTCGTTGTCGGCTTCATACAAAGTCACTTGATACCATTAGCGAATTGGAGCATCTTCTATGCAAGGGAGAAGTATCAAAGGCAAGTCGCTGACAAGTCCAGGAAATATTGGGTGCGGCGGTGTTTCGGTGCTTCATTAGTGAGTTTTTATCCTCTTTATATCCAGGAGAAGTTTCTGTCGAATGCCGAAGAAGCTATGAAAGAAGCGCTGGATTTAGTTGAAGCAAGAGGCACTTCCGGCTCAAGAGAATCCGACAACATGGATATGGAGGTGGTCGACAGCACATCAGCTGCCAGCAATCAAGAGAATGGGGCAAAGAGAAGACACTCGGATGGAACTCCCAATGAGGTAAGTAAATGATTCGACACAAGTGATCATTTGGACATTCACGTTTTGACAGATAGTGTGACTTGTGGAGTTCATTTGCGACTACTGTATGTGAGCATATGAACATAAATGTGCAGACTATTCGTCTTGGTTTCTTTCAAACTTTAGTATTTTTCATTTCAAATGTATCTTACTGTTGCATTAGGGTATATTTGAACTTAGTGGTCTTCTTCCTTGTTGGAAATGTTCTTTCAAAAAATTCGAATTTGCTTTAAAATGGCGGGAATGTGTTATTTTGACAGCTAGATAATGTTTTCTTTCCATTCACAGGAAATGTCTTCTAAGAGAATGAAGCAAAATGGTTCCAGTGGAAAGAAATCAAAGACAGGTGGCAGAGTTACCAGGAGTTCATCTTCTTCGAATCAGCTCACCCTATCATCCATGTTTGCTAAAATGTGTGTGTGTGTGTGTGTGTGTGTGTGTGTGTGTGTGTGTGTGTGTGTGTGTGTGCGTGTGCATGTGCATGTACATGTGTGTAAATACATGTGTACCACAGTGTACTGCATGTACATTCTGTACATTTTGGGTATGTACGTACTTGTATGCCATCGTGCTTAAGCAGCTTAATTCCAGCAACACAGCTATCCTTGTTAGATGTACCGTGTGTGCGTGTGTTGGTTTTTCCTTATGTTTTGAGGCTGCACAATTGAATGCAAAGGATTTCTTATTTGTCATTCTCAGACCGAAGAACCAACCAATTGAGTCAGGTGAGGAGTCGGGCCCAGGGGAAGGTCCACCAATGGACGTGTCAGACAATAGCACTGTTGAACAAGACTCAGGCAGTGAGGTTGAGAGTAAAGCAAAGCAGATAATTCCAACAACATCGGAGGTACCTAAAAACTTGAGAACATATTATGTTCATTGCATCTGAACAACTACGTACACACTGTAGTTCTGGTACACACACAGGCACGCATACACACACATACACACACACACACACACACACACACACACACACACACACACATATGCTCATACACAAACATACACACGGTATAGTGTACACACTTGACTTCTCGTTCATATTGTGAGGATATATATTTGCATACTACTTGTATGTGTGGTTAATGTACACTCCATTAATTTTGCTATTAACTGTCTACTTTTCATGCCAGTCTCTCTCCAGGTGTCGGATGTGCATGCAGTACTTGGATGACCCTAACCTGAAAATCTATCCCGGAGATCCGGATGATGCGGTGAGTGGCCGTCTCTTATCTTTAAGGAATACCCTAGATCAGTAGATTTCACATCTCCAGTATTCTCCTGTCTTTGGGAATACTCTAGGTCTGTTGCCACACACACACCACATGTCATGGTAAAGTATTGTTTCAAAGTACAGTGGCCAATGTGCCAATACAGTGGAACCTCTATGATCTGCCGCCTCAGCAATACAACACTCTCTCTAATCCGACCATAGTCTGAGGTACAGTCACCATGTTTGACTGTACTAAAGAACACTAGATAATCTGACAACCTCTGTAATCTGCTGTCTATTTGGGAGGGCTACAGAGTGTTGTATTGTCGAGGTTTATTTGTAAATTGTGTTGAACTATAGAGATTTATTTGTATACTGTATTGTACAATGTAACAATGATGTCTATTTATGTCAAATTCCTAAATAACCAATAATCCACTCCACCTTTATTTATCCTACGCATGGAAATCATCAAAAATAAAGTCAGCTAAACATTATCGCTAGTGCATTTTTGCTTTTTACTCAGAATGAAGAATTTGTGAGTCTGGCAGACCCTTCCCTTTCCATTCTCTATGAGGACAAAGAAATGGACGGTGATATCAATGAACTGCCTCAGCACAAGGTCACTGATTTCACGATTTATGACAAGAACATGCACTTGTGCCCGTTTGATACGGGTCTCGTTGAGAAGAATGTGGAACTCTACTTCAGTGGCACCATAAAACCAATTTATGATGAAAACCCATCTCCGGAAGGTTTGCTTCGTCTTATTCATGTGGCGTACTGTACCTGTGTGTGGTGTGTGTGTGTGTGTGTGTGTGTGTGTGTGTGTGTGTGTGTGTGTGTGTGTGTGTGTGTATGTGTGGTGTGTGTGTTTATGTGTGTGTGTGTGTGTGTGTGTGTGTGTGTGTGTGTGTGTTTGTGTGACATCCATACCCAACGGTAGACAACACACACCATTGTGTACATGCATGAACACACACACACACACACACACACACACACACACACACACACACACACACACACACACACACACACACATACAAGCTTTAAAAACAAAATGTTACCCTGTACACAGGTGGTATACTTACTGCCAGAATGGGGCCCATCAATTCATGGTGGATTGCTGGATTTGATGGGGGAGAGCAGGCTCTCATTGGATTCACGACGGCCTATGCTGACTACATCTTGATGAATCCTTCCGAGCAGTACGAATCCATACTGGCCACCGTCCACGAGAAGATCTATTTGAGCAAGATGGTGATCGAGTTTCTCGAAGAGTATCCGGATGCTACCTATGAAGACTTGTTGAATAAGATTCAGGTACAGGGGTACCCCCTTTGAGAGACCACCCTCATGAAAGACCACCCCTTTTGTGCGACCCACTTTGCTGGTCACAAATGTGTATATACCCCTAAGTAACTCCTCCCTCATCAGAGACCAACTCTTTTGAAAGACCACCTTTCACATGTTCCTTAGGGTGGTCTGTTAAAAGGGGTATGTACTACTGTACACCTAATCCAGCTACGTACATGTACACTTTGATATGACAGGACTTACATACTGTATATTCCCTAATTTTTCGGCACCCTTATTATTCGGCGCTGGCCCAAACAGGGTCAGTTTATACTCTAATTCGTGCCGAAAAGTAACGTTCTCTAATTATTAGTCTTTGACTCTAATTTTTCATCAGCTGCAAAATTTGAAAATATGTTCTTCCTTATAGGCCTGTTTGCCTCACTGTTTGCTCGTTTGGTATCTATCGTGGCACAGAGAAGTGTTTATCATATGCTGGTTCGAGTTCTTTGCTCAAAAATCGGCAAAACCACAGAACAAATATTGACATGCATATCTTCTAGTATGTTGTATTCACCAGATTTATGTTTCAAAAGGAGTTTAAGTATCGATTTTAACCTCCCAGTGGTAAATGTACGCACAACAACCATGAAAAGAAACTGAACAACGATTCCGCCATTTTGTACCTAATTTTTTGTCGCGACCCTAATTTGTCGTCATATTTCCCTATTTTTTCATTGCGCTTCCAGTTCTAACCATTGTATCTCTAATTGCCGACCTCGACCTGGAATTTGCTCTGCTGAGAAATATTAGGGAATATACGGTATGTATGTGTGAACACAAGTGAAGTATGTGTATACAGTGACA
>CAUJGJ010000083.1:101600-104100 GCA_963170055.1 Halisarca cf. caerulea
GAATCACCTGTACTCTTTCAACACTATGTATATGTACTACTGTATATACATATGTTTATGTGCAGGTTGACTTCAGAACACGCTCAGAGAACTGGTCAATACAGGGAGGGGAGGACTTTGATTCCAGTTTTTTTGAGTGCGACGAGAAGAACTTCTTCTGTCAGAAGTGGTACCACTCGACATATGCCCGATTCGAAGACCCACCATGTGATGAGATACCAGATGCATTCAGTAGTGTAGTGTGTCCAGCATTTTGCCCATCCTGTGCCCGACAGGAGCTTGAGGAAGAGGTAAGTACTGGTGTGTGTGTGTGTGTGTGTGTGTGTGTGTGTGTGTGTGTGTGTGTGTGTGTGTGTGTGTGTGTGTGTGTGTGTGTGTGTGTGTGTGTGTGTGTGTGTGTGTGTGTGTGTGTGTGTGTGTGTGTGTGTGTGTGTGTGTGTGTGTGTGTGTGTGTGTGTGTGTGTGTGTGTGTGTGTGTGTGTGTGTGTGTGTGTGTGTGTGTGTGTGTGTGTGTGTGTGTGTGTGTGTGTGTGTGTGTGTGTGTGTGTGTGTGTGTGTGTGTGTGTGTGTGTGTGTGTGTGTGTGTGTGTGTGTGTGTGTGTGTGTGTGTGTGTGTGTGTGTGTGTGTGTGTGTGTGTGTGTGTGTGTGTGTGTGTGTGTGTGTGTGTGTGTGTGTGTGTGTGTGTGTGTGTGTGTGTGTTGTGTGTGTGTGTGTGTGTGTGTGTGTGTGTGTGTGTGTGTGTGTGTGTGTGTGTGTGTGTGTGTGTGTGTGTGTGTGTGTGTGTGTGTGTGTGTGTGTGTGTGTGTGTGTGTGTGTGTGTGTGTGTGTAGAGTGGTGTATAGCCACAATTGTGTACGGTTACTTCATGTACATACAGTATGCATCATTTTGCCAAGAATGTCTGTGTCTGAAGCATGGAATGGAAGATTATATGTACAGTACTGTATACGTATGTGCAGTATGTAGTATATGTAATGTATGTAAGATAGTATATGTATATAGCTACTAGTTCATATATGTAAGATACTGTAGTATATATATGTACGTAGCTACTAGTGTGTACAGTATGTTATGTACTGTATGTAGGATAGTATGTGTATGTAGCTACTAGAATATGTAGCTACTAGTATATGTACGTATATAATGTATGTAAAATGGTATTATGTACTCAAGACAGTGTTATGCAGGCTGTCACTCATTGTACTTGGTCTGTTTGTCAGGGAAATACAGCTAAAGCCGTTAAAGACGTGCAGACCTCACCTAGACATGAAAGCAAGACCATGCATTCCTCCTTCAAGTACAAGGGAGTCGAGTACCAGGTTGGCGATTCTGTGTTTCTGCCTCCTGGAACACTCAACTTTAAGCACAAAGCAAAGGATTTCTCCAAGACTGCTGAGCACCGAGAAAAGAACTACGACGAGGACATGTATCCCGAACTGTACAGAAAGTTCAAATCAGCCACTGAGTACATTAAGGGCAGCAATCTTGAGTGTCCTAAGCCTTTTGAGATTGGTGAGTATTTAGGCACTATGTATTCTACAGTAGAACTTGGATAGTAAGTACTCGCAAGGTGACAGAGTAATGAGTACTTACAGTGAAACCTCTCTAATCCCTCACCCACCCACCCCCTATATACTGCCAAACCCGCTAATCTGCCCTAGTTTCCAGAAATGAATTATATACATGTACTGTGTTCAAACCTTGTTAGTCCGCCAACCCCGCTAATCCACCGTAAAACTGACATTCCCAATTGTGGCAAATTGGAGAGGTTTCCCTGTACTACGTAACTCGGGTGCTTTCTAGCAGAGTTAGACTGTACAGTGGAACCTGCCTAATCCAGCACTGTTTCTCATTCCCCAATGGGTGCTGGATTATACAGGTTCCACTGTAGTAGTCTAACACTCGAATATTATTATTATTTCACAAACTTAGCCTAGCCTATGTATGCAGTACATACGTAGGCAAGGCAGTTGTAATACAGTAGAACCTCTCTATAACAGACACTTTGGGAACTGAAAAACAGTTTGCAGTACTCAGGTTTCCACCATTCAGAGGTTATTGTACACACAGTAATCTAGCTGGTCCCACAAAAGCAGTCTGTTATAGAGAGTTTGTTGCTATTAGGGGAGTTTGTTTGAGAGATTCCACTGTCAGTAAACCTCTCTAAACCAAACAACTTTGAGACCAGAGAAAAGGTTCAGTTTAGAGAGATTTCCGTATTAGAAGTTCTGACTGTATTTGTGTGTGTGTGTTGTGTGTGTGTGTGTGTGTGTGTGCGTGTGCGTGTGCGTGTGTGTGTGTGTGTGTGTGCGCGCGTGTGCGTACATGCATGTGTGTGTGTGCGTGCATGTGTGATTTCACATGTGTGTACTGTGATTATTTGTGTGGCAGTACAGCAACAAATGGTAAATATGCCATCACTTATATTAGTTATGTACTTCGCAATTGTTTTCAGGTCGCATTTTGGAGATATTCACAAAACGTAGTGGAAAACTGTCA
>CAUJGJ010000083.1:109100-119100 GCA_963170055.1 Halisarca cf. caerulea
GTTAGCTGTGAATTGATTGGTTAGCTGTGAATTGATTGACTTGATTACCACTTTGGAAGATTGCCTGTGCAGAACCCTGATTTAGTGAATAAGTTCATGTGATCCAGTTCATGTTCTACTATGAAAGTGCAACTGGTTATAGTGAATTTCTGATGTAATGAAGAGTTTTCACAGTGACAGTACCTCATAAGATGGTCAGATTAGAGAGAAGGTTGGATTGCAGAGGTTTCAATGTACATACATTAGGATATTGTATGCTTAGTATGTCCATGAATTCTCGCTGATGCCCTGCAATTTGTTTTTGGTGAACTTCGATGGATTAGTGGGTGTGACAAATTTTCAAAATTGATGTACAGAACTAATTCATGGACAGGAGTGTTAGCAGATTATCAAGAAATTTGCAGTATTGTGTTGTGTATAATTTATTTCATGTGTGTATATGCATTCATGTTATTTTGTGCTATTCCCCAGAATTCCCTGGTGGCCTCGTACCTCAGTTACTGTGACTACTACCGACCCAAGTTTTTCATTTTGGAGAACGTGAGGAACTTTGTGTCCTTCAAGAAGAGCATGGTGCTGAAGCTGACCCTTAGCTGTCTGTTAGCAATGGGCTACCAATGTACCTTTGGTGTCCTCCAGGCTGGCCACTATGGTGTGCCGCAGACCAGAAGAAGGTTACTATACTAGTGTGTGCGTGTGTGCATGCGTGTGTGCGTGTGTGTGTGTGTGTGTGTGTGTGTGTATGTGTGTGTGTGCGTGTGTGTGTGTGTGTGTGTGTGTGTGTGTGTGTGCGTGCGTGCGTGCATATGTGTGAGTGTGTGTGTGTATGTAGGTACAGTATAGTTGTTAGAAGTACATATGTTCATACACTTGTGCATATACGTATGACATTCTGTTATCCTGTACATCATCTGTGTGTACAGGGCCATCATTCTGGCTGCTGCACCAGGCGAGAAGCTTCCAATGTACCCAGAGCCAACTCATGTGTTCAGTCCAAGAGCTTGCCAACTTACCGTTGTAGTGGATGACAAAAAGGTAATATACTGGTCTTTCATAACCCATCCATTTGCACACGCACACACACGAGAGAGAGAGAGAGAGAGAGAGAGAGAGAGAGAGAGAGAGAGAGAGAGAGAGAGAGAGAGAGAGAGGGAGGGAGGGAGGGAGGGAGGGAGGGAGGGAGGGAGGGAGGGAGGGAGGGAGGGAGGGAGGGAGGGAGAGGGAGAGAGAGAGAGAGAGAGAGAGAGAGAGAGAGAGAGAGAGAGAGAGAGAGAGAGAGAGAGAGAGAGAGAAAGAGGGGGGGAGGGAGGGAGAAGGAGAGGGAGAGAGAGAGAGATTGCGAAACCCATCTTATCCATATTTTACTCTTGTATCACGTGATCTAGTTTGTGTCCAACATGACACGGTTATCTAATGCTGCTTTGAGAACAGTTACAGTCTATGACAGCATGTCGGACCTACCCGACATCAAAAACGGAGCCTCTGCGAGGGAGATATCATATGGTGGAGACCCCCACACTCATTTCCAGAGAATGGTACGAACAGATGCACACACACCTACTGCATGCACATACATACGTAGGCAAACTTGTGCATAAATGTACTGCACAGATGTGAATGGAGGCTCACGTAAAATTGCCATTTTGTGTAATTTCAGCGGACAATAACTCCAGAGTGAGCTGTAAGAAGTGGTAGGGACTGTAAATCCTTACGATTGTTGTGCTATATTAAGGAAGGTATGTACAGTAAAATCTTGATAATTAGAACCATGATAATTAGAATATCTGGCTTAATTCAAACATTGATGAATGTACGGTTCCTAATGTAGGGAGTACATATGTGGCTGGTTAATTAGAACTTATGGATAATTAGAACTTTTTTACCGGAAAATCAAGGTTCTAATTAAAGAGATTTCACTGTATAGTGTTTAAGATCTGCAGCCCAAAGCCTCATGATAGTAGAAACTTTATTGAACACACTGTTTCTGGGGTCGGGGAGAAATTAGGAAGTCCATTGTCCCACTTGTCACACAGATTGTGGTAGCCCTGTGTCATGCTGCTTATGCTCTATCCTTAGTGTTAGCACAGATTTGTGATTTGCTCATGCAATCTCCCATGCTGCAGATTCGAGGCACACGACCTCAGCAGGTACTGTACGACCACATCTGCAAGGAGATGAACCCTCTTGTTGCGGCTCGCATGCGACACATCCCGCTCTATCCAGGGGCAGATTGGAGGGATCTTCCAAATCTCTGTGTTAGGCTCCCGGATGGAAATTATGCACAAAAGCTGTGAGTGTCTATATCATGTATATACCATACGTATAGGTATTAATTTCCATGGGACTTTATTTTCACGGAATTTTACAAATGAGTGTGCATTCGCAAAAATTCAATTGCTAATATTTGGTTAGATGTATAGTCTATTAATTTACTATATTTAGTAGGGACTGGTCCATTTGCGAAAAATAGAATCATGAATTATGTACAACCAAGTTCTTGACTTACGAAATATATGCCCCATGAAAAAAACTAGTGCCTATATATACAGTAAGGGTTGTAGCTGTGTCTACATCATGTGTACATAGGCTTGTAGCTATGAGTGTCTAAATGATGTGTCAAAACACATAGCTTGTTCTGTACATGTTTGGTTGCTATGCGATGGCAAAATAATGACTTGTTTACTCGCTGACTCAGCTGTGACTACACAATGTAAACACTGTGGGGCAGTCAGGTAGTCTGGTGTGCCCAGAATGAATTCCTCCATTACAGGAGGAACAAGTGATTTGAGTTTAAAAACTCATGGGCTGCCTACGGCCCTGGAAACTCAAATCGCTTGGAAATTGTCGTTATTGACTAAACTTACACTTCGAAGAACTCTTCTGGTCTAAAAGACTCTTTGCTGATGAAATCAGGAACAAACAAACGAATTTCACCGAAATAGCCAAAAGATTTTTGTACCGATTTAGTGTCCACCATGCTGTTGACATATATACATACATATATACATATATACATATATATAGACGTTGTTCCGGACGTCCTGGACACTTCTGGTGAAAGTAAAAACAATATAGGGGCCACCTTCTGGTGGTCCGAAAATGGAGGAAATCCTTTACCCACATCAGCCAGATGGGAGACCTGCTGAATGGCATGCTGGTTTTACTAGAGATAAGATAAGAAGGGTGTTTTGAATACTGACATGTACCGTCAACCTTCATCCTTCTTAGGGTATCCCTTGTACCAACTACTAGAAAATAACCACTGTTCAAAAAATAAACATCACCCCTTTTAGGACCAAAACAATTTTCCTCACTCCACACTAAAGCCTTACTGCTTCTACAGCTCTCTATGTGCATGCAATGTATTTGGGTATTGCTGCTGAATGTTTGCTGAGGGTTCCATCCTCAGTTGCTTGTAATACACGTGTGAGTACATGTTACGATCAGTGTCTGTAGATAAGGCTACTGTGTGTGGTGTGTGTGTGTGTGTGTGTGTATGTGTGTGTGTGTGTGTGTGTGTGTGTGTGTGTGTGTGTGTGTGTGTGTGTGTGTGTGTGTGTGTGTGTGGTTTGTGTGGTGTGTGTGTGTGTGTGTGTGTGTGCGTGTGTACGTACATGAAATTACCTGTATTATTAACAGGCGGTACACCCATCGTGACAAGAAAAATGGCAAGAGCAAAAAAGGAGGTTTGCGAGGTGTGTGCCAGTGTGCAGAGGGGAAGTCATGTGATCCCGCAGACAGACAGAATAACACCCTTATCCCGTGGTGTCTGCCACACACCGGAAACAGACACAACCACTGGGCCGGGCTGTATGGGAGACTTGAGTGGGAGGGCTTCTTCAGCACCACGGTAACCAATCCTGAACCAATGGGAAAGCAGGTAATGTTACTTTGAATTTGTTCACCATATGTAAATGGTGGTGCACTGTATGTACCTGACACAGATTCTACTACTACATACAAAGTTTATGAACAGTTTCTACATGCATACAACTCTACTTGTGTGTTCGATACTATTAATTTTAGTAATTGCATACCCTATGTAGCAACAATGTACGTATGTACAAGAACCATATAAAAACCATTTAGAATGGAAAATAGATGTAGAGATAAAAAATTATCAATTGTCAAAAAACATTGGAACAAAGTAGGGTTGTTTGCTACACAGAACTGGACGGGCATAGGGCTACGTAGATGAGCACAGGGCTAGACACATGGGGCTAGATGGGTATAGAGCTAGACTAGGTGGGTTGGACTGGGTTTAGTGTGCATATCCCTATCCTGCATCTATAATATTAATACAGGATGTAGGAATTTGCACTCTGCACCCAATGTTTGTTTGTGTATTCTAGTGTTAAATTGTGTATTAGATAATATTAATGCAGGATGTAGGAAGTTGCACACTGCACCCAATGTTTGTTTGCGTATTCTAGTGTTAAATTGTGTATTATATATTAAATTGTGTATTAGATAATATTAATGCAGGATGTAGGAAGTTGCACACTGCACCCAATGTTTGTTTGTGTATTATATATTAAATTGTGTATTAGATACATTATGTATGGATGTTTGTTTCATTATATTTTGAACGGTGTTTTACAGGGCCGCGTCCTGCATCCTGACCAACATCGTGTTGTGTCTGTGAGGGAATGTGCACGGTCTCAGGGATTTCCTGACAACTTCCGGTTTTTTGGCACCATTTTGGACCGTCATCGCCAGGTACATACATCTGTGTGCAGGCTATTGTATTGAAGTTCTTATATACTTGATTTGGTAATTTCTTGCTTAATTCGTTCAGCTATCCCTCACTCACTGAGAACTGAATTCATGTACTTTTTAGTGGATTTTTTCTTAGTATCGTAAATCATGAAAAGATTGCATATGGAAAATACTGTGACTTGATGTTACCATATATTTTCTAAAATTCGGCACTCCATAATTTTGTCATCCATAATTTTGTGTCGAAAATATCTCTAAAATTTGACAAAATGCCCATTTTCTAAAACTTTGTCACGTTCTGAAATAATTCATAATCCAACTTTTCAAACAAAGATAAACTGCAGAAAAGAGTTCAAGTTTTGTAATTCTACATTGTTGCTTCTTTCTATGCTTTGAATGGAGTATTTGCTTTTTTGTTCTGTTGGAGTAGGTCTATCGTCGAGTTCGTCTGAAAAAAATGGCGGCTACACGATGAGCTATTACCTGAAAATTGCAAACCGTGCACCAAAGAGCTATGAAAAGCACTTTAGTGTCATTTTCACTACATCTTAGGGTTATTTAAATTGTTATAGTAACATATAATAGCCAAATGCTACAATTTTATCAGTTCTCTAGGTACAGTATTTGTCACTCAACTCCAAAGTTTCATCAGCCATTCTCAAGGGTGGGAAAACAACTCTAAATTCTCTCGTCAGACAAAATTTTTGTGAAACTAGTTGTGACAATTTTTTAGAGATTATACAGTACTGACGTGTATTGTATTTGAATCAATACATTAGAGAGGCTTCACTATATTAAGTGTTTTCTGTTTTCTTCCACTTGTTTGCAGGTTGGTAACGCTGTTCCTCCACCCATGGCCAAGGCCATTGGGTTTGAAATAAAGAAGTGCATGGTGACCAAAATGGCTGCAAAGTCTAGCAACTGATGCCGCCTCGAGCCTCCCTCTTACCCTCTCAGTTACTGGTCATGAGTCTTGAACTTAATGTGAATTTACGTGTATACAGGGAATATGTATGTATCAATAGTATATTTGGTATAATATTATAATTGTGGTATTATAGTGCTTAATATATAATACTATTAGACTATTATGTGCATACGGTATAGTACAAACTAATGTTTCTATATTATTTTCAATGCAAGTTATATGTATAATAACAGTACACTTGTGTACAGCTTAACACTGCTGTGCCATTTCTATGCATGAGATGGATGCACATCCATGACCTTTCTCCATGACCTTTCTTTGTGATCAACACTAATGGATCGGAATAGACAGAAGCATATAAGACTTAGCGCTGAATTCGATCATGCATAGAAATTTCTTGAAGGGATGGGGGGGGGGGGATGAAATTATAAGTAGCAGGTTTGTGCCACCACAGGTTAATAACTCTTTAATAATCATCTAACAATGCACGAGAGGCAATAAAATTACACTGTGGATATTGAACTGGCAGAAATTATGCAATCTAATCTCAACCCTACTACTAGTGCTGATCATGTCTTCTTGAGATACAATTAAGAGAATGAGTACTCCACTCCCTCTTCCTGATTACCTGAATGGATATATATACCTCGACCTACAAATAGTGTGGATTTTTTCATTTTAGAGATTCAGAGAACCATGCATATACATATATAGCAATGAGGATCAAAGAGATCGATATAGTACGTATAAAAATATATTATTGCTTGAAAGTAATTCAAGCAATGAATGTAACTATAATTAATAAAAAAACTAGCTTATACCAGCTTATATGTATATATATATATATATATATATATATATATATATATATATATATATATATATACATTTTTTTTTCTATATATATATAAATACATACATAAATATATAAATACAATACATAACACAATAAACTGGCTATCAGTTAGATCAAGTCACTTGATAGTCTTGGCTCGAAGGTCCCCATGATTGAGATTGTGTTACCTCGCTGGATTGCCACAGACAACCTTTGCAACAGATGCTGGAATGCATCAGGCTCTCCAGTTCTGTCTCTCACTCTCTGAGCTAGCTCTCTCAAGAAGTGCAAGGACTCCTCTCCAAAGACCCCTGACGTCTCTGCTGAGACCGGCACGAACAAGTGGGTTGACTGCAAGTGAGTGTACTGTGCTGATTTTCGGTTTTCCGCCATTTCAGCAACAGCACCTGCTCTGCTGGCAGCAAGACTTACATAGGAGGGGGCGTAGGTGTCTGAGCAGGTTGCATCCCAGACCAAAGGACGCCCACTCTTCCATGGAAGCATGGTAGCCCCATCTGGGCGCTTCCCATCACTGCGGACCAGGGGATGCGGCTCTGTTTGGCAGGGTATGCCAGCTGCAGTTAGACTTCTACAGATGACATCATTCATTGCATTGTGACGAACATGTCGCCCTCCACTCTTGCGGCAGCTCAGGGTGTGAACAGCAGACTCATCCACTGGAACACCACATTGGATACAAGGGTGAGGGCGGCACAAAGGAGTACCCAAACGTAGGCTCACTGCTATAGAGATGATGTCATCATCCATGCAGAGACCCAGTGAAGATACAGGAGGGGCATTCAACCATGCTCCTGATTCTTTGCAGGAGGCTGCCAACAATCTGGCTCTTGAGGCTGGGTCCCGGACATTCTCAAGGAGATGATGGAGTCTGGCACTAACCTGAGGAGAATCCCATGCCTTTTGATGGCAATCGTCAGGGCTCTCAGGTGGCGGGACTGCAACATGTGCATTCCACAGGGCTAGTGCTTCAGCGGATTCTGGAGAAGGTACACAATGGAGGCGAGTAGGCAGGATGTCTTTGGAAAGGGGAGCACATCCAGCAGCAGAGGCCAAAAAGGCAGAAGGGGCAAGCTGGGCTGCACTACGTATACCCAATCCACCCTCGGACACCGGGAGAGAGGCCTGGAGCCAAGCAGATTCACTCACCAGGTTGACATTCAGAACCTCACTGGTGATGGAACGCAGGATGTTATCGAATTCCATCAACTTGTGGGACCTGAAGCATGGGGAGGTCCTAAGTAAGAACAGGATCTTAGGTATGGAGAAGGCATGACGGAGAAGTACAAGAGCGACATGCCTCTTAAAAGCCAGTAGTCTGTCACCCATGATCTTCAAGTCACAGCACTTGGATGAAAGGGCCGAGTCCACCGAAATGTTACTGCCCATGGGCGCACCAAGGAAAACAGCCTCATCAACCTGGACAGGAATGAGTTCAGGGGCTGACAACAGTACAGGGGACAGCTGGGGGTCAATGGCAATCAACTCAGACTTAATTCATCAAATTGAGATGGAGACCCAAGTCCTGTGCCTCCTCCTTGACCATGCAGATGTCCCTCATATATATATATATATATATATATATATATATATATATATATATGTTAGAAATTGCGGGATATATATAAAAGCAATGGTCTACAGTACATTATTGCATCTATTTCTCTAGACCAGTGATGTATGCACTGTGCAGATATATAATCACAAAACATGACAGTCTATGGAGTGCCATCATGGTGAGTATATATAAGTAGAAGGGTAAATATTACAAGTTTCAATAAGCAACATTCACGTAGCTAGCAATTGGGGTGCGTAATATTGTTACAATTGGCAACAGAAATGTACAGGAAATACATTGCACAATGTAAAACAGATGAAGGTGAGGGCATATAAATCATGAACAGTGTAAATTACAATCAACAACTTGTGATGACTAAGCTGCTATATAAGATCAATGCACACTAAAATTACACAACGCACAAGCACACACATGCACACATCTCGTCAACAGCAATCAAATATACACATAAGAAAAGTACATTCACAAAAACCAAAGGTAGAGACACACTGTACTTACATAAGTACATACATACATATACATAGCAAAAACATTGGTAACTGAGAATATATCTAAAGTATTTGCATACAAAAGAGGTATTTTGACTAAAGGGGGTAGGGTTAGTATTGTTGTAAAGGTGGGTGCTGCTGTCCGTGGTAAACTCCCTGATTTGCTGGGAAGCCGATGGTGGGGCCTAGACGCACACAACTGGCCATTGGTGGTGACTCGATTTGCCCGTCTGATTCAGGTGGTGTTGGGATCTGCATCCCATTGTCATATGAGCACGGGCTCTTGTTGGATTCAGGAGGTGACGGATAGAAGTGAACATTGAGATCGATGTTGGGATTGCTGAATACCTCTGGCGAGGTTGTGCCCACCCCCAAACTACTGCCGTGTTGAAGGTCTTGAGGGATAAGATCTCCAGTGTATGGAGGGGAATACCCTGACATAGGGGAAACCATTGGTTGAAGTAGGGTATCATGCAGCTCTGTAGGTTGTCTGGTATCCACTGGATACTGACTGGCAGTAGTAGTGTTGGTAGAATCGTAAATGCTGGCTGGAACACACGGCTCTAGGCTACAAGCAGTAGGCATACCATTTGATGTACACACTCCACCAGAACCAACACTGTGTGGACTGCCGTTGATACTGGGCAAGATATCTTCAGCACCATCCGGTTCACAAGGACGGTAAGAACAGTGGGTGGTAGTGGTGGTTAGGTGTGAATCATACACGGCAGCACTGGAATAGGGAGTTCTGTAGTTCTGAGTTTGGTATGGTGGAGGAGGGACCGATGTCGCTTCTGGAAGGTAGTCGTAGGTGTCTGGCCTTGAGAGCCCATGACAAACAGGACCATGTATCCTGACCTCTGGCTGCTGGGAAGCAGTTTCACCAATGTGACTGAAGTAGGAATCAGTTAGGAGGTGAACAATGTCCTTGTGAAAGCGACTTTCAGCTATTCTCAATGGAGTCCTTTCCATGTTGTCTTGTATGTTGCGGTTGGCAAGAGACTCCATGAGTAACCGCACGGCATCTGATGACCCCTCCTTGGCTGCCAAGAATAGTGGAGTTTGTCCCTACGTGTTGAAAAAGGGAAGAAAAGTTCAACACTCAACACCATATCCACAAACACAAGGGTATTTGTAGCAGGACTGTTCACAAAACCGAAATGCTGTACTGTCCATGCATATGTACATATGTGCGCAGGTACCAGTACAAACCTACCACACACACAGACACACACACTGAAGTACGTACGTGCCTACCTGACACAGGAACACCTACCCAAGCACATACCTACCTCACACAGGCACACCCACCCAAGTACAGTACTGATTAAAGATAGGTAACCAGTAACTCGCGTGTGACACGCAGATGGTTCGCGTGTACTCGTGCGAGTAAAAAAATACACGCAAGTTAACACCCTTAAAAATGCTTCGAA
>CAUJGJ010000083.1:124100-129100 GCA_963170055.1 Halisarca cf. caerulea
TTGTCAGATTATCAAGTGTTCCTTAGTACATATAGACACACATGGTGATTGCACCTCTGAAAAGGTCAGATTAGAAAGTAAGACTACTGAGATGCCGGATTACAGAGGATCCACTAAATTATAGAGTTACTCTATAGAAATCACTTTTTCGGCTCTTCAACAGTACTCAAGAGGTACTGTAGTATGTACATCTCTGCTCAGTAGGCAAGCACACCACTACATGAAGTACATGGCATATTATGATGGTGACCATACACACCCGCAGCCAGTCAGTCTAGCCTTAATCATAACACTAATCTGTTGTTGATCAATTAGACTGGGGTGTGTATTCAACACACTTGGGATGCATGTAACAAATGCTACACTCGTGGGGGCTGGCATACGAACTGTGTTTTCAAATACCTGTTGAGCTGCTGTACTCGCCCTCACTACATGAGTGTACTGCATACAAATGAACATACGTACATATGCTCCACACACACACACACACACACACACACACACACACACACCTGTCTCCTCGATGGTAAAACCAGCAGGTCTGTAACCTCTTTCTGATACTCTGTCAAGAATTTCACTTGCCTAAAACAGAGACAGAGTGAAACGTACGTACACATTGTACATGACTCTCCCTTACACTGCTAAAAATTAGATTTTTCTTACAGTATGTACGTACATATGTACAATACATACAGTACGTATCTGCATACATACAAATTTGACAGTAAATCCGAGGATATTGAACAATGCTAACACACGAGTGGTCACAGCACTCTGGGTCACCACACACTCCTCACCTCCTCCACACTGCCCACACACCCTTCTACAGAAGAGTTGCACTGGGAGACATCCAGCTTCAGGTCAACACTCACACTAGTGCTACAGGGAGAGAAGAGACATAACAGAAGTTAAAATACACACACACACACACACTAACACTCTCTCTTCAAACATACCTGTTGGTTTCATCCCTCTTTGCACGTGGGCTACCACCACTTTGTGTTCTGCCGAGCAGAACAGGGATACAGTTGAGGATTTCTCCAATGGATAACAAGAAACTATTCTCACGCGCATCGAAGTCGTCCAAATTGGTTGCAAGCACAATGAACAGAATGTCAGGAAGCTCCTATAAAAAGACACCAGACTTTGCATGCACACTACTCTACAAACCACACACACACACACACACACACACACACACACACACCACACACACACACACAAACACACACACACAGAGGGTTTCATTTAGGGGGGGGGGTATTAGCCCCTTGGAAATTAGGCTAGCCATATTTTTGTTTAAAGAGGTAAAACTAAATACAGAACTGAACTCAACACAAAGAAGGAACATACGTACAAGGAGAATGTAGTGTTTTAAGGATCCAAACAGCTTTTTCTGCTCCACACAGCAGTTTTCGTGCCAACAATCTTTTAGTCAACAGCTGATCTAAGTGTTATAGGTCTGTAATTCTCCAAAGCCATTGGTGTATAGGCAGGGTTCTATCCAGTGGGGGAAGCTTCCACCTCAAAAAATTCCAACTGCAGTGTAAATTACTATAGAGAAGGTCCTACTTTAGAGCCAAAATTAACCTTGGATGGTCCAAAATGGCCTCAGATATCACTTTATGTAACCTAAAAACTCAAACTTTCCCTGGCAGAGCATACCCCCAGACCCCCCTAGTTACCGTATGCACTCTAATTTTCGCGGGCTTAACTTTTGCGGATGTTGCAAATTCGCAATTTATGCGTTTATATTTTCGCGGGTCCCCATCCAGTGCCTCTGTTTTCTTTGTTCAAGTTAACTAGTGATAGACCTGAGCAGACCCTAGATCGCAAATAGCACTTTGAAGTTCTAACGATTGCCAAGCCAAACAGGGCAATGAAACAGACACGTGAGCGGTTTCTTCCTCTGAAGTGTTGCAAATTTCTTTTCTAACAACATCTACCATACTTGATGGGACAGCTTGCTCCAAATCTCAGAGTCAGCCGGAAAGTCCAGATGCTTACACAAACCAAAATAAACAAATCGACATTCTTTATCACTGTCGTGTAGCTACTGGCACATGCGAGCGCAAACGAATACAAGATAATGGCAGCGGGCAAGCCGATCGATACCTTCTTTCACAACTATATAGGTATATCATCATGGATCTAATAACAATACAACAAGTCGTCGACAGCGCTGCCCGCTGTTCAGTGACGGCCATTTAAAATCACTGCGACGGCCATTTTATATCACTGTGCAAGATTTCAAACTTTTCGCTGATTTAAACTTTCGCGGATGGCTTCCAATCTGCGAAAACCGCGAAAGATTAGGCCCGCGAAAATTAGAGCGCATACGGTATATATATATATCCCCTACAATCTCACATACATACGTACGTATCAGCACCTCCTCACATCACTGCACTACATGTATTTTATACACATCTAGATTATCATGTATGTATAAACTATGGGTATGTTTTGTACGGGCTGACATGAACTGTAATATCGAAGCTTCCCCCAAAAATTTAATCCAAGATAGAACCCTGATTGGTGTCGAGTGTCAGATCAACACCAGAAATCTGGTTACCTCATGATCATGTCATTTGAGAACCACAAATGAGTCTGAAAATACACCAGGACCCCCATAGAAGGTGTGCTATTGCGCGCACTCCCTTCGTCCCCCCCCCCCCTTTCATAAGTATTGTTTTGCCCCCTTGTCCATTATTCTAAATGAAACCCTGCACACACACACACGCACACACACATACACACACACACATGCGTACACACACGCACGCACAAGCACACATGCACACACACACACACACACACACACACACACACACACACACACCTCTCTTGCTGCACAGTCTCCTCCATCATACACACATGCTGCCGTGTTGCATTCTTCGTTGCACTCATCATTCCCATACAAGCTCACACATTTCCTATCCCAAAAATGAACATACGTTATGTACTCCGATTGCACATTTGCGTGGGCGTCAATGGACAAACATGAACAGAAGTCATCCACACCACAACATCATGTGCTTTCTTCACAACCACAAACACCCGATAAGTTGACACTACGTATGCGCCACTGCACTCGGGCACACAGTCAGTAAGTACATGTATGTATGTACGTATATCACATAGGTACAGTGCATACCAATACTGACTGATATGTACTGTACAGTATGTACATACATCCTGGTTAGTACTGTAGGCACAGACAACACAACCACAGCAACAATGGCACAATCTGTTGAATACGTACACACATAGTGTATGTACGTGTAGGTATGTATGTATGTATGTACGTATGTATGTATGTATGTACATATGTGCAAACTTTGACGTACTCATTAGGACAGACTGGCTGATCCTGGCGACAATCGAGCCCGTCATATAAGCACTCAGGAACATTACACTCTGGATTACACACTCCATTCTTGAAGACATCGTGACACAAGAGGTCACTGGAGGTCCTCTTGTCACATGTTCTATTTCCACAGTCTCCTCCATCAAACTGACACACACTAACATCACAGTTGGGCTGTACAAAAAATAAAGAGATGTCATTACTAGTGTGTATGTTAGTGTGCATGTGTGTGTGTGCGTGTGTGTGTGTGTGTGTGTGTATGTGTGTGTGTGTGTGTAAGAGAGAGAGAGAGAGTGTGTGTGTGTGTGTGTGTGTGTGTGCATGCGTGTGCATGCGTGTGTGTGTGTACGTATGTGTGGTATTTACTTTCATACAATCCATAATTTTAACTAAAGTAAACTGTACATACATACTGTACATACATACGTACAAGCACAGATGCAAACAGACATATGTACATACGTACAAGTATACACAGTAAAAATACGTACACAGTACCCACTACAAACCACTCACATCGCATTGTCCATTACTTCTTGTCTGGTTACAGGTTGGTGAACACACTACAGATAGAGCAAATATAACACATTCATACACACACAGGTACAGGAAGTGTGCAAGTATGTACGCATGCCAGTACACATACGTATGTTTTTCTCCACACACACACACACACACACACACACACACACACAGTACACACACAGTACACACACAGTACACACACACACACACACACACACACACACACACACACACACACACACACACAGTACACACACAGTACACACACAGTACACACACACACACACACACACACACACACACATACACACACACATGCACATGCACACACATGCACACATACACATGCACACACACAAAATACACACAAACACACAGTACATACACACAGTACACACACACACACACACACACACACACACACACACACACACACACACACACACACACACACACTGGACACATGTCTGTACTGTCCACACACACCTGTTGCATTGGGTATGATGACACCTAATGTGGACACATCAGCCAACCCTTCACACCTCAGACCAGAGGCCCACTGTGGACAGTCACACGTGAAGGACATATTGACATCGTTGCTACAGTCCCCACTGTTGTAACAGGAGTCCAGACTGCACAGCTCATGCTGACATTTGTCCCCTGTGTAGCCAGTGGGACAGTCACAACTGAAGCTGTCTCTGCTGCGACTACAATTTCCATTGTTGGCACATATACACAGGTCTTCGGAGCAGTTTCTGCCAACATAACCTACAGAGACACACGCATAGAAAACAGGCACTAAAACAGCACACACACACACGCATACACACACGCACACACGCACACACACACACACACACACACACACACACACACACACACACACACTATAATTTACGGTGAATGTTGTATGTACACATGTACATACATATGAATGCAAAATGTGTCATAGGGCACACAGAGCTTGCTCTATGCAACGCTAACAGTACTATACAGCAGTTGCCATAGGTACAGTACATATGCAACACATGGGGTAGTACATACAGCCCCTGATGTATGCAACATGTATGTAAGGTATCGTACGGTAGTTGTAGAACACATGCGG
>CAUJGJ010000083.1:144100-156600 GCA_963170055.1 Halisarca cf. caerulea
TAATTGTACTTTTCCCTGTTGGAGTAACAGTTGCAACCTTGCAAGTTATAATTTATGCAAGGGGGAAGTCCCTCATATAATTCTTGTGAATTGTTTTTAAATGATTTTCTTGTAATTTTACATTATGTTCACAGTGTAGGAGTGTTCTGGTGTATAGTGTTATGTATACATACGCAGTATTTGTCACACAGGCTGCTTGTCTTGCCATTCCACAGATACACCATGGGGATAATTCCCAGCAGGAAGAGTTTATCTTTGTGTGAGAAAGTGTCAGTGTCAGCATTCTGCAGGTGAGCAGGTGCTAGCCCCTTTTCTTGGAAATTGGTAGATATACATATATGTGGGTTTGTTCAGGGTTCACCGGAAGGGATTGTATTGCACTTATGTACTGTGTGTGTGTGTGTGTGTGTGTGTGTGTGTGTGTGTGTGTGTGTGTATGTGTGTTTGTGCATGTATATGTGTGTGTGTGTGTTTGTGTGTGTGTGTGTGTTTGTGTGTGTGTGTGTGTGTGTGTGTGTTTGTGTGTGTGTGTGTGTGTGTGTGTGTGTGTGTGTGTGTGTGTGTGTGTGTGTGTGTGTGTGTGTGTGTATGTGTGTATATGTACAGTATGTGTGTGTGTATGCGTGCACGTTTGTGTGTGTGTGTGTGTGTATGCGCACACGTTTATGTGTGTGTGTGTGTCTGTGTGTGTGTGTGTCTGTGTGTGTGTGTGTGTACAGTCTGTTCGTGTGCAACTATACAGGAGTGAGTGGAGCCAGGAATGGCTGCAGTTATGTAGTTTCAATTTCTAGTGTTTTGCGATGAGGCAAAATGTCCGCCTCAACTGCCAAGCCATTTATGTCTGCCAACCAGAGAACTTGGATGGCTTATACTGAGTTTTTGTTTTCAGTCACAACTTCAGTGGATTCCATACAAACAACCAGGGACTGCTATTTTCACTCTTCTTTCGCACAACACGTACACACGTAGAAGTCTCATACAAATTTATTGTACATGATTTTCTCAAAGTCCTGGCTAGTCTCGTCGTGGTCATGATTACAGTGTTCTTCCCAGAGATATTTTAAGGGACATTCGGTGACAACATGTCTATGGTCGTATGTAGGTATATGTATGCTCTGTACATACTGTATGTACATACTGTATGTACGTACTGTATGTACATACTGTATGTACGTACTGTATATGCATGAATACAGGGTAGAGTCAGTTACTTGAAGAAGTTTCACTTTGGTCAATAACATGAATCACACTAAGTGTACAATGTCAGTAAGGTATGAATGCTCATTTATACAAAGAGTAATTAGAAGAGAAGGTATGTTGGACCGACATGCCTTGAGATATGTACATGGGGAGAACACTGATCGGGAAAGCTTTTGTATCCTAGGTTAGGATAGGTTATGTATGTAGGTAGAGTTAGGTTAGGTTAGGTTAGGTTGTGTAGGTAGGGTTAGCTTAGGTTAGGTTAGGTTATGTAGGGTTAGCTTAGGTTAGGTACGCACGTACTGTGTATTCTAGGCATGGGAACACAGCAGTTCTTACACACAAAAAGTTAAATTGCACAAACGGAACTTTATCAGTAAGTTTAATCTGATATCATGCACTTGCATGTACTAACAAGTATGCTGTTCATATACTGATTGTTGCTATTGATGTGGTGGTAAGAGCTTGAGTCAACCCTATTCTACTGTAAGTATGTCTTGTGCCCACATTGATTCATCTGATCTAGGGTGTGGTTGTTTTAATCAAGTGGTAAATGAGCTGGACTACGTGAATTTCTGTGTCATTGTACATATGAACCATAAGGTTGTGAGAAGTGGGAATGGAAGCCTTTTGTTGTAGCCTTTGTGTACCTTTATTGTGGACTTTGTTTGCCTTTGTTGTAGCCTTTGTGTTTGTTGTGGTGTAGGTCTGTGTTAGTGAATTGTCCTCAAGGGGTGCATGTGTGTTTGATGGCGTTTGGTGTCTGGGGAAAATGGCTGCTGACCCTTACTTTGCAGTCACACCCAATTGACTAAAATGATACTTTTGTGCTGATTGTGATCGATTTGCATTGTGCCAGAATGAGGGTAATGACTGAATGGAAACACTATTCTTGGCAGCATTGTCCTTACCAGAGTTCAAAGGTGTGTTCCCTTCAGCTTATGAAGTATAGGCTATTTTGATAGTGATTCATATGTACTGTACGTACAGTATGTACATATGCAGTAGATTGTGATTAGTAGTACTAGGGGTAGTACACACTCCTGGATAATAAGTACTCCTTGCTCTCTCCCTACCTCATGTACAGTAGTGAAAACACCACTGATAGTAAGTTCTCCTTGCTATCTCCCTACCTCATGTACAGTAGTGAAAACACCACTGATAGTAAGTTCTCCTTGCTATCTCCCTACCTCATGTACAGTAGTGAAAACACCACTGATAGTAAGTTCTCCTTGCTCTCTCCCTACCTCATGTACAGTAGTGAAAACACCACTGATAGTCCTTACTCTCTCCCTAACTCATGTGCAGTACTGAAAAGACACTGATAGTAAGCACTCCTTGCTCTCTCCCTACCTCATGTACAGTACTGAATACAACACTGATAGTAAGTACTCCTTGCTCTCTCCCTACCTCATGTACAGTACTGAATACAACACTGATAGTAAGTACTTTTTGCTCTCTCCCTACCTCATGTACAGTACTGACAACAACACTGATAATAAGTACTCCTTGTTCTCTCCCTACCTCATGTATAGTTCTGAAAACACCACTGATAGTAAGTACAGTAATTATTTAGTTTGCCCTTGATGGTACTCATGTTCTAACCAAGCTCTACTGTGTACATACATACACATGCACATATACACGTACATGTATGTGCATGATGTGTGTGTGTGTGTGTGTGTGTGTGTGTGTGTGTGTGTGTGTGTGTGTGTGTGTACGTGTGTGTGTGTGTGTGTGTGTGTGTGTGTGTGTGTGTGTGTGTGTGTGTGTGTGTGTGTGTGTGTTCAGGGTTAGTGATCCCCAACACACAGCATATGTCTGTCCAGTTTCAATACAAGTGTTGTGTGACCACTCAAAGGTACTTTTTGCAGGCAATGAGTCCAAATGATACAGGCGTGTGTATTCATAGGGTAGTTTGTTATGTCAGACATCCAGGCTGCTTCGACATAGTCTCACTAGCCAGCACACATACGTATATGATAGGCTAGTGAGATGAAGCTGCTATGTTATGGCTGATTCTTTGTGGGAGTAATTGTTTGTGAACAGTTTTAAAGCAGAAATGATGTCGCAGATGAGGTGTGTAGCAATGGAGTGTGTGTGTGTGTGTGTGTGTGTGTGTGTGTGTGTGTGTGTGTGTGTTTGTGTGTGTGTGTGTATGTGTGTGTGTGTATGTGTGTGTGTGTGGTGTATTTCTGTCTTTGTGTGTGGGTGGGTGTGTTTGTGTGTGTGTGTATGTGTGTTTGTGTGTTTGTGTGTGAGTGTGTGTGTGTGTGTGTGTGTGTGTGTGTGTGTGTGTGTGTGTGTGTGTGTGTGGGTGGGTGGGTGTGTGTGTGTGTGCATGCATGAGTACATCTATAAGCTACCTTGAATGTTGTACATAGTAGAGGTTGCAAAACACTTTGTGTCCTGTTGGATTGTGTGGGATAAATCATCCCCTCAAACTGGCTAAGTAGGAGGGGGACTAAATGGATTGGATGTTATCTGTGTAACTTTCAACTGGGGAATACCTCTATTGTTCAGCTTGGGTTTTCTGTTTCTTTGCTTGGATTCCAAAATCAAGGAAGACTTCTAAACTCTCCTGTACGTTCACATGTTCATCACTGAAAGCTAACATGTCATCAGCAGCTTCCTAGAGCAGTTTCTTTTGGACACGTTCTATAAAGGATTTTAGGACATAATGTCATTGGTGAAATTGTGTTTATCATGTTTTGTCACAAGCTGAAATATTGTGAAGATCCGAATCTGAAGAATGCACACACAGTCAATGCAATGGTCTCAGCAATGTCTTTGTGTGTCTACATGTGCCTTACTTAACTAAGTTAATGTCTGCTTTACATGTGTGTTGCCAAAACAACCCAACGCCCTATCTATTTATAGCTTTTACACACACACACACACACACACACACACACACACACACACACACACACACACACACACACACACACACACACACACACTCCTGGTTAGCACACACTCCTGGTTAGTACACACTCCTGGTTAGTACACACTCCTGGTGAATACACACTCCTGGTTAGCACACACTCCTGGTGAGTACACACTCCTGGTTAGTACACACTCCTGGTTAGTACACACTCCTGGTTAGCACACACTCCTGGTGAGTACACACTCCTGGTTTGCACACATCCCTGGTTCAGTATACACTCCTGGTTAACACCACTCTTGCTTAGCACACACTCCTGGTTAGCACACACTCATGGTTAGCACACACTCCTGGTCAGCACACACTCTTGGCTAGCGCGTACTCCTGGTTAGTATACACTCCTGGTTAGTACACACTCCTGGTTAGCACACACTCTTGGCTAGCACACACTCCTGGTTAGCACACACTCCTGGTTAGCACACACTCCTGGTTAGCACACACTCCTGGTTAGTACACACTCCTGGTTAGTACACACTCCTGGTTAGTACACACTCCTGGTTAGTACACACTCCTGGTTAGTGCACACTCCTGGTTAGTACACACTCCTGGTCAACACACACTCTTGGCTAGCACATACTCCTGGTTAGCACATACTCCTGGTCAACACACACTCTTGGCTAGCACACACTCCTGGTTAGTGCACATACAGTTGGACAAATCCGAGATTTTGTACATACTGTACGCATTGTACATACTGTACGTATTGTACATACTGTACATATGTCAACCTTCAGCAAGGTGGGACCATTGCCCCCTTTGCTGTACCCCAAATGAAACCCTAAATTACTGTGGTTTATACATGACTTCTCCCCATCTCCATTTGTCTCCTGACACCTTTCCCTCACTTCAGAGTGTGAGATTCCCCTTGGTCTGACCATCAGGTGACTGACTCATCCACCTCAAATTAACCACGGATCTAATTGTCTGTTTTTATACCCTACAAATCACTGCTTGTGTTTGCCTCACCTGTAACCTACATACCTGCCTGAGTATGTAAGTACAGGCCTTGATACCTGGAGTGTGTATATGGATTTGATATATGTATACAGTACCCGGGGTGTGTGTAGGGTCTTGATACCTGGGGTGTGTGTAGGGCCTTCATACCTGGAGTGTGTGTAGGGTCTTGATACCTGGGGTGTGTGTAGGGCCTTCATACCTGGGGTGTGTGTAGGGCCTTCATACCTGGGGTGTGTGTAGGGCCTTCATACCTGGGGTGTGTGTAGGGCCTTCACACCTGGGGTGTGTGTAGGGCCTTCATACCTGGGGTGTGTGTAGGGCCTTCATACCCGGGGTGTGTGTAGGGTCTTGATACCTGGGGTGTGTGTAGGGCCTTCATACCTGGGGTGTGTGTAGGGCCTTCATACCTGGGGTGTGTGTAGGGCCTTCATACCTGGGGTGTGTGTAGGGCCTTCATACCTGGGGTGTGTGTAGGGCCTTCACACCTGGGGTGTGTGTAGGGTCTTGATACCTGGTGTGTGTAGGGTCTTGATACCTGGTGTGTGTGTAGGGCCTTCATACCTGGGGGGTGTGTAGGGCCTTGATACCCGGGGGGGGGGGGGGGGGGGGGTGTAGGGCCTTTATACCTGGGGTGTGTGTAGGGTCTTGATACCTGGGGTGTGTGTAGGGCCTTCATACCTGGGGGGGGTGTAGGGTCTTGATACCTGGGGTGTGTGTAGGGCCTTGATACCCGGGGGGGGTGGGGTGTAGGGCCTTTATACCTGGGGGGGGGGTGTAGGGTCTTGATACCTGGTGTGTGTGTAGGGCCTTCATACCTGGGGTGTGTGATGACTAGTTGTATGTCTTCACATGAAAGAATGTACGCATCACGAGATGTACATCTTGTCAGCAATGGAGCTTAGCAACAGAATGCATCCTAACCACCAAGCTCATTCTTTCTGTCATCCAGCACCTGGTGACCAAGTACAGGTTGATGAGAGTAGTGGGGGGAAACAGGACGTTTGGAAACCTGGTATGGTGAACATGAGTGACATGTGTAGTACTGTATGTAGGATATGCTCCAGTGTGCTATGTTGCAAGGCAGAGTAATATCAGTCCGCTCACCCACTCACCCACTCTGATATGTGAGGATGCACATCTTGAGTACCAGTCGTCTGCTTTCCAGTGTTCTAGGCTCTGTTGCATACTGTACATCAGGATTTAATGTACAAATTTATACCCAAAATCACTCACTCACTGGCCCTTGTACTGTACAGTGGAACAGTGGAATCTCCGAATAAAGGACACTTTGAGACAGCCTCTTTTGTCCTTTGTAAGGAGACTGTCCTCTTTGGGAGGTTAAAAAATGTATTGTAACTATAGAGTGAAGATATTTTGGGACCTCAAGCTGTGTCCTTTGTAGAGAGACTGTCCTTATTTGAGAGCGTTCACTGTCAGAGATTCCACTGTCCCTACACAGCTGGTCTTTAAGGCAGGCGTCCAATACTCTCAAATAACACATGTGCTCATGCTATCTTTGAAGAACACATTAACTTTATCAGTCGTTCCTACATCATGCATGTTTGTTGTGGCAACAATTTCTCATCCAACCTTCACATTATTACAAAGTTAATGTATTCTTAAAGACCACCGGTGAAGGTGCAAAGACCACTAAGTGACTTTGGCTCAAATATGTACATTTAATCCTAATGTACAGGTGGCCATTTTCTTTTCATGGCCTCCCTACACACTGTACATCATTGTGGTCCCCAATGTCACACTGCAGGTAGAAGACACACACACACACACACACACACACACACACACACACACACACACACACACACATGTGCGCGCGCGCGCACACACAGACAATGTTTCATTCCTGTGATACAAAATTATTTGTTGATTATGAACATGAAGTAGTGAGAACAAGGAGCAGTCGTTGTCCAAGAGTACATGCGTATGTCCTTATTACTTAAGATTTATTTACTATCAGAAGTACATACATACTATCTGTGTTGTTTTCAGTACTGTACATGAGGTAGGGAGAGAGCAAGGAGTACTTACTATCAGTGTTGTTTTCGGTACTGTACATGAGGTAGGGAGAGAGCAAGGAGTACTTACTATCAGTGTTGTTTTCAGTACTGTACATGAGGTAGGGAGAGAGCAAGGAGTACTTACTATCAGTGTCGTTTTCAGCACTGTACATGAGGTAGGGAGAGAGCAAGGAGTACTTATTATCAGTGTCGTTTTCAGCACTGTACATGAGGTAGGGAGAGAGCAAGGAGTACTTACTATCAGTGTCGTTTCAGTACTGTACATGAGGTAGGGAGAGAGCAAGGAGTACTTATTATCAGTGTCGTTTTCAGCACTGTACATGAGGTAGGGAGAGAGCAAGGAGTACTTACTATCAGTGTCGTTTCAGTACTGTACATGAGGTAGGGAGAGAGCAAGGAGTACTTACTATCAGTGTCATTTTTGGTACTGTACATGAGGTAGGGAGAGAGCAAGGAGTTGTTACTATCAGTGTTGTTCTCAGTACTGTACATGACGTAGGGAGAGAGCAAGGATTACTTACCATCCAGGAGGACGTACATACAATACGTACTATCCCAGATACTGTACTATTATATCAAGTTCAACTGTACTACGTGGATATGTGATAGGTGTACATGAGTTTATGTTGTCCTTCATCTGTCACTATATATACAGTGTGTAATGAAACCTCTCTAATCTGAGCCTCTGTAAGTCGTCCACGAGGTCTAAACCAGCCACTCTGTCTAGACGCAAAAGGCCATCCAGTGTGAAATGGACCTGTCTATTCCAGCCACCTCTCTAACTGACCAAGATTCTTAGTCCTTAGGTGACCAGATCAAAGAGGTTTCCCTGTGTGCTATGTGATCCTACATTGCCTGACTTACACTGTTTGCATTGTCTTTAGCAAAGTCGAATTCAGTAATGTGCTAAACACACTACCTCTGCTGGGTCCCTTATTTTGATAATGTAATTTGTTCCACACTGATGCATGCAGACTATTGGGTAGTCCTAGTTCGCATTCCAAGTGACAGAACACCTTTTGTGAAACACTAGCTGTGTGTGTAAATTGAATTTTGAGATTGTGGGGCAAAGCAAGAACACACACGTCTGGAATGTGATTGAGACTTTGTCTGCACGTGTTTGTGTCTCTGAGAGCAAATGTTCCACTAAGGGAGATGATAATTCGTGTAATTTGATTTGTGGCACAGAATATCAGTAGACACGTATAAACACGTCTACTATTGCCACAGTGTGATGGTACTCTACCTGTCCACAGTGTGATGGTACTCTACCTGTATTGTATGAACTGGAGCAGTAGCATTGTGTGTGCATCTATGTGCATAGATATACGTATGTATGTATGTGCATACTGTATGTACATGGTAGCTGGGTGGGATGGTGGCTGCATTGTCTACAGTGAGCAGTTGCGATATGTACTGTATATGTGTGCATATACTGTACGTACTGTATGTACATACAGTGGGACCCCTCTAATGCGGACCCCTGAATTGCAGACACCTCTCTATTGTGGGCACATGCCATTGGAACCAAGTGATTCACTATACTTCGCCATAGTACATCTTCAACCTCTGAAACCCAAGAATCAGGACAGTCCTTTCTGATTCCAAGAGGTTTGGGTTCCACTGCAGTTGGACTGTAGAGGTGACCCCTCCCCCCCTACCCCCTGTTTCTAGTATGTAGAGGTGACCCCTCCCCCCTACCCCCTGTTTCTGGTATGTAGAGGTGACCCCTCCCCCCTCCCCCCTGTTTCTGGTATGTAGAAGTGACCCCTCCCCCCTCCCCCCTGTTTCTGGTATGTAGAGGTGACCCCTCCCCCCTACCTCCTGTTTCTGGTATGTAGAAGTGACCCCTCCCCCCTCCCCCCTGTTTCTGGTATGTAGAGGTGACCCCTCCCCCCTCCCCCCTGTTTCTGGTATTCGATGGTCAATACTTTGTGTGTCAGATTTCAGAGGTTGTCAGAATGTCAAGAAACTCATGAAATGCACACATACTGTACACATACACATTGTTGTGTTGTGTGAGAGTTGCTTAGAGATATTCATTTTGAGGAGAATATTGGATTATTGAGATGTTGTTTAGAAGTGCATCACTGCTCAGTTAGTCTGGCTAGCTAGACCATCCCATGTACTCGCCTAGCGACCTAGGCGCGTACATGGGACGGTCTAGCTAGCCAGACTACTGCTCAATGGGCTCCTGTTGAATGTGTACCCTAGAGAGATCAGGGAAAATCATTCCTGTGTCCAATACATTCTTTCATGGAACTGTGTCCAATACATTCTTTCATGGAACTGTGTCCGATACATTCTTTCATGGAACTGTGTCCGATACATTCTTTCATGGAACTGTGTCCGATACATTCTTTCATGGAACTGTGTCCGATACATTCTTTCATGGAACTGTGTCCGATACATTCTTTCATGGAACTGTGTCCGATACATTCTTTCATGGAACTGTGTCCGATACATTCTTTCATGGAACTGTGTCCGATACATTCTTTCATGGAACTGTGTCCGATACATTCTTTCATGGAACTGTGTCCGATACATTCTTTCATGGAACTGTGTCCGATACATTCTTTCATGGAACTGTGTCCGATACATTCTTTCATGGAACTGTGTCCGATACATTCTTTCATGGAACTGTGTCCGATACATTCTTTCATGGAACTGTGTCCGATACATTCTTTCATGGAACTGTGTCCGATACATTCTTTCATGGAACTGTGTGTGCTACCTAGGATGTATACGTGTTGAGGGTGTGGAGCTTTAACCATTGATTCGGACGACAGTGGAAAGCCTCTAATTCTGGACACATTGGGACCTAAAACAGCTGCCTTCATTATTGAGGTGTCCTATTTTCAAAGGTTAAAATGTACTGTGGATAGGGAGTCCTTTGGTTCCAGTGGTATGTGTCTATACTAGAGGGATGTCTGCAATCCAGGTGTCTGCATTAGAGGGGCTCCTCTGTGTTCCTTTGACAGTTATGCGACGTTGTATTTCCTCACCTGAAGGCCTTCTTCAATGATGTTCCTCTTCGTGTAGGAGTTGTGCGCTTATATCCAATGAAAGAAATAGAAGCCCACGCCTTTGTTCTTTGTGATGAATTGCTCTGGGACTTCAATCGTCTGACACTCTGTGGGCAGCAAACTACGTGTCAGATTACAGAGGTGTCATATTACAGCTTTGTCAGATTATCAAGGGATTCTCAGAGTCTCAGTCAGTGTAGCCTAACAGAGTGACCGTCCTTTACGTAATTCAGTACAACAGCAGACTCCTTGTTAACGCTTGAAGGAATGTTATGGATTTAGTAGTGTACGTACATAGTTGACATCCACTGCTGTGGCAGTATGATAGGGTTGTATTCATGGAATACAGCAGGGTTAGAAGTTTATATTATGCTTTTAATTATGCTAGTGTGCTATTTTAAAGAAAATCGCATAAATAAGAATCAAGTATATTTGGTGTCTGATACCACATACGCAGTGTAATACATGTCAAGAAAATTATAAAATAAAAAAATCACATACTTTTTACCTGATAACATACCAATACTATGGTTTTCTTGGAAAAGGAACAATTTTCCCAATTCTAAGTGTATGTGTTCAATTGGTACTCAATGTGTTGGAGAAAAACACAGTCAAACTAGGTTAGTACGTACCCTCAAGAGAAGAGAAAATAAGCACTTGCTAACCAAAGGAACTCACTATCAGAGGTGATCTCAATGTATTTACATGAGGTAGGGAGAGAGCAAGGAGTACTTGCTATGCAAGAGTATGTACTAACCCAGGGACTTAATTACTAACCAAGTTTGATTGTACTTGCATTGTAAAATATCAGGTCCCCGCGGATGTGGTCTTTTGAGGAGGTTAGATCAGATATCGCTCTGGTTGAGACAGCAAAACTGTACATGCACAAATGTATGTATGCATGAACGCATGTGCCATACACACTCATGTATGCACACACACATGAGTGCACGCACACCCATGTGCGCAATGCACACACACATACACATGCATACATGCACACACACATACACATGCATACATGCACACACACAGTGTACACACACTCGTGCACACACACATACACACACGCGCACACACACACACACACACACACACACACACACACACACACACACACACACACACACACACACACACAATGGGTGCATGCAGGCATCTGTCAAGAATGTTTGTTCTGGAGCACCTGTTGACATTTCTACTATTTGACTTAGACCTCACAGTGTGTGTGTTGTCTAGTCAGAACATAGAAATTTGTAAGGAAGTCACTCTCAGCATCAGTGGAATGTGCTTACAGTGACGAACTGGTTAGTACACACTAGCTATGCTCCTGGTTAGTACACACTCCTGGTTAGCACACACCCTGGTTAGCACACACTCCTGGTTAGTACACACTCCTGGTGAGTACACACTCCTGGTTAGCACACACTCCTGGTTTGTGCACACTCCTGGTGAGTACACACTCCTGGTTAGTACACACTCCTGGTTAGTACACACTCCTGGTTAGTGCACACTCCTGGTTAGTGCACACTCCTGGTTAGTGCACACTCCTGGTTAGTGCACACTCCTGGTTAGTGCACACTCCTGGTTAGTGCACACTCCTGGTTAGTGCACACTCCTGGTTAGTGCACACTCTTAGTTAGTACACCATTCTGGCTAGTACACTTTCTTGGCTAGTGCACACTCCTGGTTGGTACACCATGCATGTGTGTGTGTGTGTTTTGTGTGATTTATGTGCTTTGTGTGTGTGTGTGTGTGTGTGTGTGTGTGTGTGTGTGTCCAGTTGGTCTGAGAGCCTAATTAGTAGTGCTAAAGGTTCCTGACTGTACCCAGCAGATTGGGCATCCTGAAGTGCGAAAGTTTTGGTTTTCTCAGGACTCCAAGTTTAATCGTACTTGAGAGCCATACGCCACTGGAAACAGAATACTCTTGGGTACTTTTATCATCAGGTGTTAGTGTTATTCCAGTCAAGTGACTGGTATTGCCATATACTACCATCCTGAAAGTCACCAAGCTGGAGGTGGGGAATCATGCAGCTCAGAGCCCAGGATGGATATATCGATGCCATCACTCAGGGCTGTACCTCATCTCTTCTCATCTCGTGGGTCTTGCAAGCCCACAGATGAGTATCCCCTCCTGCACTTAGGGGGTCATCGTGGGGCCGGGATCAGTGGGGCTGTTGCCAGCAGAACCATTGGTCTTGGTGCTTCCTGATGGCTCAACCCCTAAATGGGGTCCACATAGCCAGCGAATTGGCAGTGGTAATACAAGTACAAGTACAAGTACAAGTGTGTGCATGCATGCGTGTGTATGTGTATGCGCTTTGTGTGT
>CAUJGJ010000083.1:161600-169100 GCA_963170055.1 Halisarca cf. caerulea
ACTTTGTGATGGGAGCACTCTCTGATCCTTTCTTGGAGAAAATCCCATCAATCTCTCCATAGAGGCTGAAGGATTTGTTGTGCTCGCTATGACAACCATTGTGATCGCTGTCTGGCAAATGTGATGGGGGAGATATCAGACTTTCTGTGGTCTGTGTTGGGGAGAGCACTTGAGGGATTATATCAGTAGGAGTGTTGGCGTCAGGTGGTTCAGGAACACTGATGGAACTAATTGGAACAAATTCAGTGGCTGAGTCAATCAGTCCAGAAACATTGCATTCCTCCAGAGAAATACGGCTTCCATTGATGGGGGATAGCATGGAGTGCAGCGCTTCATTCAGTTTACTGGATGGAGTGAGAGGGGTCTTTTCACTGGAAGGAGAAGGACAATATGATTTTTGTGGTTGGCTTGTTGGTATGTAGTTTGTATCTTCAGAAGCTAAGGTTGCAGTTTGCTCAAGTTCATTGTCTCCTCCAGCTACTGTAGTCTCTGTGCTCTGAAATGCATCAGTATTTCGGCTCAAGGAAGATGCATCCATGCCAAAAGGCTCCTGTGAAGCACATGTAAGGCCACTCTGGCCGATCCCAGCTGTCCCTTCTTCACCAGGTAGAGGGCTACCAGTGATTGTGGCTTGAGTCAAAACCAGACCTGGAGCACGAAATACTCTACTTCGTGGAAGAGGCTGAGATGCTGGGAAACCTGTATTACTCATGCTGTGCTGTCCCATGTATGTGCAGTGGCTCAGTTGGGAATTAAACCTACTAAATCTGTCGCAAGTGCCACTTTCGTCTGAATCAGATTCATCACTGATTAAATCACAAAATTCACTAAGTTTATTTAGATAATCAGCCTCTGATTTTGGCGATCTGGGCATTTTAGGATTGCAACTATGTTCCAACTCCTCAGGACTATGTGCCAGTGAAACAGGGAAGGGATCATGACAGGGTGTGTCATCATTCTTGCTATTTTCTTTGTGAAGTACGCTCAGCAGATGGCTTGGAGAGGAGAAAGCTTCTTCTTTGGAACTTGACTCTTGTTTGATATAATCCTGACACATGAAAACAATGTACGTATGTAAATGATCAGCTATATTCTACTATCTAGGTACAGGTTGGGGATTGAAACACTTCATGTGATATTCCTTCCTCTGCAAAATAACAGAAATCACCTTAATATGTACATATGTACGTATGTATGTACGTACAACACTGTAGAGCAAAATTGATATCGTGCAGGGAGCTAGGGTAAAGTGTGTACGTACCAAGAGGAAGAGAAGCTTCATCTCGAAAGTCATCTAGTGATACATTCATACGTAGTTCTGATACATACCTACTGTGGCTGTCAATTGAGTCAGCTATTTTACACAAAGTATGAACTACACAAAAATGACTAAACCATAGACCCTCTAGCAAAACAAGAGGTTTGGAAGGCTGGCAGTGATCTAGGCACTCGAGTCAGAGATGGTGAAACCACAGCCATTGGATCATGTACAACTTGCTAAACCAACACTCTCTCTGACCTGATCATATATGAGGACAATCACCATATTAGATATAGTATATAATTATGCAATCATGGAAAGTTTTCTGTGGAACATGTGGTTGATTAGTCTTCATGATGCTCGATACCATCTATGTGACAGATTTATACTTCAGCAGTCTGTGGGCTACATAGATAGCCGATGACAGATGGATTGATAGATGGTCAGGTGGCAACAACACTACATATACGTATTTATATATCATACTAAGTGTCTATCATGATCCTGTATATCACACATTGTTGGTCAGTCTTTAGGGGAAGTATAGGCCCTTGAGCACATATGATTACCTCAGCAGACATGTCTATAGTTTCTGCTACTAAACTCCTGCCTACATTATGTACTTTTTTGAGAGCATGTGAACGGACAGATAGATAGTGAGGGGCTCAGAAGATTCTAGATAGACGGACTATTCGAACAAATACGGTACTTTTTGAGAGCATGTGAACGGACTATACATGTCTATAGTTTCTGCTACTAAACTCCTGCCTACATTATGTACTTTTTTGAGAGCATGTGAACGGACTATACTTGTAGTCATCCAAAATTCAAACAAACTCTCATTCTGATTCCCTGTGTGTAGCCCATGGAGTGCTGAAGTATAAAGCTATCACCGTTTGTATTCACAGATGTACATGAAGTAGCTACTGTATGGCTGCACCCACACAATGTGTACATGTATTATTTGCTCAACTCACATTGGTTGATGGTGGACCAGCCGGGAAATCTTCTGAATTACCACACGATACTTCTTCTTCCACTTGTGTAGATGGTTTGCAGTGTAATGTACAGCTTGTGTCATCCTTGACTTCCATACATTCCTCTAGTTCATTTACTGCTGGTTGGTCAGTTTGAGCTGAGGACTCACTGCACGACTCTTCCTCACTTTTACTAGTTGAGCATTTTCCTCGCTTTCCAAAAGAAGGAACTATCTTGGCCTTCGGTATAGATAGCTCCATGTCATTTGTTAGCTGCGTAGCCCGCTTTCTACTGAAGGTAGGTACAAATTTCTGCTCTCCTTGACCTGATAATACCCCGTGGCATATCTGAGTGGAAGAAAAATGCTCTTCCTTGTCATTTAAGGTAACTGCGCTTGCAACATCCTTTGAAACATGGCTGGCTTTCTTTTTACTATCTTTGTTCTGTTGCTTCTTCCCGCGACCCATGTCTTCAGCGTTCGCGGCGACAGCTGGACGTTTAATATTTGGCGCCACAAGAGCTCGGTCCTACACAAAAGAAAATGGCGTCGGAAGCAAGTTTGCCAACTAGCGTTCGCAAGATATTCATTTATGAAGATAATAATCAAGGAGCATCAGAAGACTGTATACACTTATCTAAAGACAGTCTGAACAGAGCATTGTCATGGTTAACTTCAGAGAAGCTACTATATCGGATGTATTCTGTCGATACTATTACTGCTGAAAGGCTTATACAAGATGCAACATGGAAAAAAGAATGTGTATTGTTAGTATTCCCTGGAGGTCGAGATTTGCCTTATTGCTCTTTATTGAACGGCCGGGGCAATAGTGAGATAAAAGAATTCGTTCGAAATGGCGGGTCCTATTTGGGTATTTGTGCTGGTGCGTACTATGGTTGTGAAAGCATAGAATTTGAGAAAGACGACCCTGTGATGTCAGTGTGTGGTGGACGCGAGTTGAGTTTCTTCAGAGGTGTTGGGAGGGGGTCGTATTATCCAGGATTCAACTATCACAACAGATCTGGAGCAAGGGCTGCCCCAATTCTGCTCAAACCAGGGGTGGATGCTTACTTGGATGCGAGGTACACGGATGAGCTGTTTGGTCACAGAGTTTACAGTTACTTCAACGGAGGTTGCGAGTTCGTACCAAATGATGACTTGCAGGCTACTACAGTGCCTGATTTGACATGCTCACATATAGTAGCTACATATGCTGAACGTTCACATGGTGTGTGTTCAGTATCGTCAAACGCTGTTGTCTTGTGTGAGTGTGGGGCAGGTCGGGTGGTCCTCACGGGAGTGCACTTGGAGGCTGACCCGGAAGCTCTGGTCCATCATGGAGACCCATTACCACAGGACGTCTTGAAGGACCTACACTCAACAAACAGACGAAGGAGACTCCTGTTTTCGCTTCTTCTACACTTTCTTTTAAGTAATCCTACACCGACATAAAAAGTCTCCATAAATTTTATTATGGATATCGATAGTAATAAATTTTATAATAAAATAAATGATATATACATGTTTTATTTGTGAATTAATACTTTTGTGTCTTATTTCTATGCTTTCTATACTGCATGGGCATGTATGTATGCTGAGCAAAATGTGCACAAATTAAGAGTGTAGGCACACACGTACACGCACACGCACACACTTGCATGCATGCATGCACACACACACACACACACACACATGCACATACGCATGTGTGCACATACACACGCATGCATACATGCACATATGCACGCACACACACATACACACACACATGCACGTATATATATGGACACACACACATACATACACATGTACACACACACACACACACACACACACACACATGTACACCTGTGCGTGCACACATGTGCACACACACACACACATGCATATGTATGCACACATACCTGCACACATGCGCACACACACATGCATATACACGCACATGCACACACACATGTACACACACATGTACACACACACACACACACACACACACACAGGTACATAAACACACACACGCATGCACACATATGCACGCATGCACACGTACACACACACACACACACACACACACACACACACACACACACACACACACACACATGTACACTCAAGTAGTGAATAATTTATTGGTATACGTACATAACAAACCATGACTGCCATAACGAACATGACTGTCCAAATGACTGACATAAACTTATATATTTCGTCATAAAAATTCCAGAGTTACAGGAATAAAGTAAAAAACAATACACACACTAAATACAAGAAATATACAATACAGAAGGATCATTGTAGTAACAGTATGGGTAGAGAAAAACACATGACTAATTGTAGGAACAGTTTCATACATATCACCGAATACCATTGGTAAGGTATTGGAACCCATCGTAAAGTTTGGTTCTGATGGAGTACATGCTTGCTTCGATCATCCCGTTGACAGCCAGCTCCAGCTGCTTCTCAGTCAGGAACATACAGAACCTTTCCTGAAGTGCTCGCACCGTGGAAGGACCGTGTCCAAAGCATTGCAGCTGAGAGCCTGTATTGAGGGGGAAACAGAACAGTGACACACACACATACACACACACACACACACACAGTATGTACAGTAGGTTACTATGCACTGGACATAGTGACCTACGTACCTTCAATGAAATACATACATACATACAATAAATCTGCTACAATTCATTTTGGAAAATTTCTACAGAATTGAAGTGCAGTAGATTGGGCCATGCAAAATTAATTTTATGTTTCTGGTCCCTTTTCTGGTCAAAAAAATTTGGGAAAAGAAAAAAAAATCAGTGAGCATGCTGGGTTCATACCCTGACCAAAATATTGTAAACTGTCGAGGAAAGCATGTGTGTTCAGCATGAATGCATGCACAACCACTGTGTTATTGTGAGACTAGTGGCTGTCTGGTTCCATACAGATATGCACTCCCCATCTATGTAATTGCGATTTTAATTATAAGTTTGTATCATCATTCAAATTGCTTTGCTTCAGCATTCTTATCAGCATTAATAGTATCTGAGTGTTCACAGTTATAAGGAATATACTTGCACGAATGCCTGCCAATGGATTGGAAAAATAAAAATAAAAATAAAACCCCTGGTTGCCTGGTCAATTTTCAAAGGTGGCCTACACCAGAAACATACTATTTACTTTGTGTGGCCTTGTATGAGTCAATGCAGTGGAAGTTTAGCGTATAACGTACATGCTATTAATATGAGACAGATAATATTACGGGACAAAGTTGAGTATTTCGATAACATATAATAAAATAAATTAATAAAATGAATGTACGTACGTATCATGTACCGAAAAATTCCTCCAATCAATTCCACTTGCCACCAGTATACGTATATGCAAGTTATTATCAAAATACTCAACTGTGTCCCATAATATTTTCTTCCTCATAATGGTAGCTTGTACCCTATGTACACTATCCGTACACTAGCCATGTGCGTATGTAGCTAGTATGCTGTGTACTCAGTACACACATGCATGACATGCACGAATGCATGTACAAATGCACGCCCTACCCGGCCACCCACACACACCCAAGTACGTACTCACACCCACACACCACACACAGTGCAAAACATAGTTAGGATAGGGAAGACCTACATACGTATATCATTTCACTACAAGGTGGGAAATGACCAACACATGTTCACACGCACCACATGTTTGAGTTCATTAGCAAACAAAGATTTACAGCCAATTCAAACAAGACGAATGAGACCAACTTGAACATGTGAAATAAGAACAGGCTGTACCCACACACAGTTTGGCCACGAACACCCTCTACAGCCACCTTCACCACTGTACCACCAGTTGCTTTGAGATATTTTCCGCCCACACACACGCCTGAAAACCATTCTGCCCCACACACTTACAGTACATCAGAAAACAATTCAGCCACACACACTTACAGTGCATCAGAAAACTATTCTGCCACACACACTTACATGTACAGTGCATCGGAAAACTATTCTGCCCCACACACTTACAAGAACACAATAGAACAATCATGATTAAGATGCTTTCAACTCAAATATCAGATAAATCATTTTCAACTCAAATTTGAAAAATACGTTAGTAAACTCACACGCACACGCACACACATGCACACATACACGCACACACACACACATACACACACACACACTACATCAGCACACAATGTATTCATGCCCATACGCACCTGTTTGCATAATCTCCACTAGCTGAATAAACTTGTCCATGTGTTTCCTGGCTGCCATAAAGCCCTGGAGCATCAACACTTTGAAATATTTGTACAAGTCACTGTTCACGCCACCCATGACCTGCAGTAAGTACACAACATACATACATGTGAATACCTGCAGGGCTGGAAATCTGGGGAAAATGGTCAATTGAGCAACTTGAGAAAATCAGGATAAGCTAGACTACACACATCCCATATTCTACAAGGTCAAACCAATCACATGGTTCAGCCAACACACATATGCACCAGTCACTACAAGCAACAACCACTCCATATTCTCAGCTCAAGACACTCTATACACAGCCACATGCACAGCCCGATCACACACACACACACACACACACACACACACACACACACACACACACACACACACACACACACAAACACACACACAAACACACACACAAACACACATCTCATCCTCACCTCAACAAATTCCGATGTCAGTTTGAAAGGAGAGTTCTCAAACTTCAAGTTCTTGCCAGGTGAGCTGGCCAGGATGAACCCGTAATCAATGTGGATGAGATGACCCTCAGAGTCAAGCAGTATATTCCCATTGTGTCTGCACATACGTTCAGAAAAGAGTACAAGTAATAGACATACATACATAATGTAAGTACAGTACATATATACATGTATGTACGTAAATACAATAAATTATAATTTATAGCAGGTACAGTACATAAAAGTACATACTACTGTATATCAGGCCTGTACGCAGGGTTCATGAAAGGGGGGACATCCTGGATATTCTCTACAGGTTCATGTAATTTAGCATGATGCAATCATTGTGCCCTGTTGCATCACTTGCTTATGCATCTAAGAACCTCAGTATTATTGTGGAATTTTGATTTGGTTGTCTTGTGTCAGTTAGGAAACACTTCTTCAGTTCAATGTCTACACAAAAGGGGGGTTCAGTCGAACCTCCCGAACCCCCCTGCATAGGGGCCTGTATATGTATGTGTTTGTGCATACGTAAGCAACTGACCTGTCCTTGACTTGCATGAA
>CAUJGJ010000083.1:174100-179100 GCA_963170055.1 Halisarca cf. caerulea
AAGATTGGGATGAAGCCCAACAACAGAACAATTCAAAGACTCCCAAACACAGAGTATCTCACAGATAAGGCATGGAAGCCATTGGCGCAGATAAACTGGGCTGGTTCCACAAGGAGGAGACAAGTGTAGATCAGCCCAAAATCAATCTGACATGAAGTCATGCATGTATCTACCAGCCCCACAGATCAACCAGATATCAAGACCTGTACCAGCTCCACATCAACCTGACATCAAACCACATCAAACTATATCAAGCCACATCAACTAAATATCAAGCCGCATTAATCTGATATCAAGCTGCGTATTGTACAGACATGGAACAGTCCACTGGCTTCTGTGGAGACCATAAGGCTCCACAAGGTATAAAAACTCTATACAGACATACATAGTTTTGGAAGGGTCAACTGATATTGTCCTTTGGAAGAAGGTTGTCTTCCATTGGATCTTCAAAATGTACAGGGGAGCACTAGTCTCGCGTAGCCAGACCCGCACTCGCCGCCATTTGCAGGGGAGGTTGGGTCTGGCTACGAGAGACTAGGGGAGCACTGGAGCAAATACTAAGTCTTAACCTCAAACCATGTCCTTTGTACTGAGGCTGATACTGTGCCCTTAGTTTGCAGAGTCCACTATTGGAGGGTCACTGTGCAAGGATGTGTGTAGAGAACACACACTGGGTAATCGTCTCACCTTTGTCTTTGAGTTGAGTACCACAGCCTCACTGCTTGGTATACGCAACACCTGATGGTCTCTGGCATAGAGTGGGATGCACACCCGCGCAGGTAGGTTGAGGTTCAGCTCTGACAGCTCTGCGTACAACTGGGCCACTGTGTGTGTGTGTGTGTGTGTGTGTGTGTGTGTGTGTGTGTGTGTGTGTTATGAGTGTATTTGTTTCCATGTTTGAGAATGCATATACATGTTGTGTGCATTTGTATACGTAAGTTTGAGGAAGGTAAAAAGTGATACACGCATAATATACGTAAGTACAAATATAAAAAGTGGTATGTACTGTACATACGTACCTACATACATATTATATACAAGTGGAGTTGTTTGCACACACTGGAGAGTGAATGAATATACTCCTCTTAATTTGCATGATATGACATGTATGTACAGTATGTCAGTCTACAGTGTATGTAAGCACATACGTATGTACACTTACTGTATGCATGTACGCATGGACACTCATTTTATGTACGCGCATGTACACATACATATTTACGTATGTGCATATGTACGTATGTACACTCACGGTTCGTACGTATGTATGTATCTCATGCACTTATTGCATATACAGTATGTATATTTATATTATATTCTATGTACGTACGGTATACGTACAGATGACATACTGTACTGTGGTGGGTGTTCAGCAAGTACATACGTACATATGACACAACATGGAGAAGAGACAGTGAACCAAGACTCACTTCTCAGATCTCTAGATCGGTGACCGAAGTAGTCTTCTGCAGACGCTCCCCAGAGCGGATACAAATGAGTTCTGAGCAGTTAACCTTGGGGCCTGCAGTGGGGGACAGCAGCACCAACCACTTCAATGCACAGGGAGGCGTGCTGAAATACACATAGCTCATAGAGAACAGTGTTGTGCCAAATGGGCCAATTCCTACACATACGTACACTGCCAGTGGTGTTGTGCAATAGAGCCAAATACAGCCAGAGCCAGGACAACACGGAGACAAGTCAGATGGTACAGATGAACACACTCAAAGAATGGATACATTGATAGCCACACACACACCACACACACATACACACACACACACACACACACACACACACACAGCACATACACACACACACACAGACACACACACACCCACACACACACACACACACACATACACACACAGAGAGAGAGATAGACAGACACACATATGTACACACACACACACACACACACACAACACACACACACACACACACACACACACACAGAATAGAAAAAATTACATACGTAGGAATACACACACAGTAAAGACACATCTACAGACAAATGCTCACATAGCAGACATGTACACATGCAGACTGACATACATACTCACAGAACAAAACACATCTTGCGGGGATGGCCCTTGAGTGGCTATGGTCAGGGGCTACACAGGTGCAGCCTGAGTCGAAAGCCTTCCTGAGTGCAGGTCACCAGGCTACAGGATGAAAGACAGACAGAGAGAGAGCAGGTTGCTTCGGAGTGTTGTTTCCAGACACTTATGTACTACCACAATTGATTAGAAACGAATCACAAAACACTACATGAGCAAACGTTCACTGTAAATGTAATTGGGATGCCTGCCTGTACAAGTATGGTTGGAGTTGTAGGTGAACTATGGAAGAGAAACACTTTTAGGTATTTGAACACTGTTTTTGGCAAATGCAAAGATCAAACATCACTTCAATATCAAAATTCAATCATCTACATATATGTACGTTCAAATTTTAGCAAAAACAAATGATCAGGTTTGTGAAAGGTACTATACAGATTTTGCAAAACCTTCAAAATTCCCCTACAGAAGCAATACTGGCACACTGTTCCATGAGAAAGGTAAAACTGTAAATACAGTGGAATCTCTGAATAAAGGACACTTTAGGACAGTCTTTTTGTCCTTTGTAAGGAGTTTGTACTCTTTGGGAGGTCCAAAATGTATTGGAACTATAGGGAGAAATCTTTGGGACCTCAAGCTGTGTCCTTTGTAGAGAGATTGTCCTTATTTCAGAGCGTCCACTATGAGAGATTCCACTATACATACAGTACATATGTAACAGAACATCCATAATTCATGAAATTTCATCCATGAAAAATGTTCAGCATTAACAGTCTCTCCCTCTCCTCCCTCTCTACCTAGACTCGCATGGCAAAAATTTCTTTTTCATTTTCATTTTATTGCAAGTTTCTTAGGAATAAGGTAGTCTGGCTAGCTACAATTGTTCCACATGACCCCCTCCCCTGTGCTACGTATGTGGCAATTTGAACACGGTCTAGCACAACAGACTACATAGTAAAATGGAGGTCAGAAAGCACTCTATGTATGCGTTCAAGACTAGGTAGTGCATAATAGTGTGTGCGAGTAACAGCAGGAGCAGGGGCCAAGCATGAGGTATGTGGAGGTCTGCCAAACCCAGGCAATCAGTGAACCAGTGGAGGTGACATCACAGCCACTTGAAGGGAAATGAGCATTCTACACTTACACTGGGGTGCTGGTGCCCAGGTCCTTCATGCACAGGAGGAATAATGTTACCACAGTACATTGTGAACTGCTACACAGTGAGTGAAATCTTCTCAATACCCCATTTCTGTGCGTATCCAGTGACACATATCAACATATAGGGCAGTGTGTGTGTGTGTGTGTGTGTGTGTGTGTGTGGTGGACTTGTAATGTTCTTGTTGTACATTGTTGCATGATGTGTACACTCTATGTCCGTATTACGTACTTCTAATTATTATTTCCTGTATTTACTCTTTAACACGTAAACACGCATGCGCACAACTATTAGCCACGTGGTTATTCATTCATTCAATTCAACAGATAGAAGTGATCGACACGGTGACCATCTCGCTGTCGCGCTCGACTCTTCTACATTGGTGACCCCTGACGCTGGTCGTTTCGACCAAGAGCACGCCTCATTTTTTAGCTCCTCCGCCATGGCCGGCTCGTTTCAGTTCGCGCCATGGCTGATAGGCTTCTCCTCGAGCTCGGCTCACTACTGCCTCATCCTCGCCACAGCTCGGCTCACTACTGCCTCATACCTGCCACAGCTCGGCACATCTCTGCAGCCTCGCCTCAGCTCGGCACATCTCAGCGGCCTCGCCTCAGCTCGGCACATCTCTGCAGCCTCACCACAGCTCGGCACATCTCCACGGCCTCGCCTCAGCTCGGCACATCTCCACGGCCTCGCCTCAGCTCGGCACATCTCTAACCTCGCCTCAGCTCGGCACATCTCTAACCTCGCCTCAGCTCGACCACTGCATCTTTGACATCGGCTCATTCTCACATGTTCGGCCTCGTCCTTCGCCACGGCCCAGCTCGTTTTCGGTCACAGCTTCAGCTCAGCCACAGCTCACATTCGCTCGGCCCCAGCTCGGCTCGGACTCGCCTCAGCCTCAGCCTCCTTGCCACTTTTTCAACACTGGCACTTCCGCCATCTTCAACGCTGGCACGTCCGCCATTTCCGTTACACATCAACACTCAGCTATTCGCTACAAGAACATGCATGGATCGTTCGCCCTACTCACTGGGGGGGAGTATTGTGGTGGACTTGTAATGTTCTTTGTTGTACATTGTTGCATGATGTGTACACTCTATGTCCGTATTACGTACTTCTAATTATTATTTCCTGTATTTACTCTTTAACACGTAAACACGCATGCGCACAACTATTAGCCACGTGGTTATTCATTCATTCAATTCAACAGATAGAAGTGATCGACACGGTGACCATCTCGCTGTCGCGCTCGACTCTTCTACATGTGTGTGTGTGTGTGTGTGTGTGTGTGTGTATGTATTTACAGTACTGTATGTACATGCATACATACATATGTCACAATAAGGTAGTGCAGTGTGTGTGTAGACACACACATACGTACACATACATATGTATTATGTACCTACGTACGCATGTACATGCAACACAAAGGACTACAAGTACATACATACGTATGTATGTATGTACTGACCATTCTGCCAAGAAGTCTGAGTGAATTAATCATGCAATGTGATACAAGAGCAAGTGAAGACATGTGCTCACCTTGTGTAGCCTTCTGCCCATGAGCGAGAGGTTGGAACAGGAGGAGGATGAAGGTACACCAGCCGACAGTGAACGGTGGTGGTGCTTCTTAGTTGGAGAATGAAGATTTGCTGAATTAGCAGGGATAGCCACTCCTGGACTGCAAGAGCACAAGCAAAATGTGTGTCACTGTGTGTGTGTGTGTGTGTGTGTGTGTGTGTGTGTGTGTGTGTGTGTGTGTGTGTGTGTGTGTGTGTGTG
>CAUJGJ010000083.1:184100-189100 GCA_963170055.1 Halisarca cf. caerulea
ACTGCTCTGCCCCATTTGACATCCCTTGTATTGACATGTGTCGTTTCAATCCTCTGAAACAAGGAACTTCCGTATAGAGGACAGCAGACTGTGGTCCCAATGGTGTCCTTATTGTAGAGGTTTCACTGTTCCATACAGCTTACTGCGGTCCCAATGGTGTCCTTATTATAGAGGTTTCACTGTACAGGACAGCTTACTGTGGTCCCAATGGTGTCCTTATTATAGAGGTTTCACTGTACAGGACAGCTTACTGTGGTCCCAATGGCGTTCTTATTATAGAGGTTTCACTGTACAGGACAGCTTACTGTGGTCCCAATGGTGTCCTTATTATAGAGGTTTCACTGTACAGGACAGCTTACTGTGGTCCCAATGGCGTTCTTATTATAGAGGTTTCACTGTACAGGACAGCTTGCTGTGGTCCCAATGGTGTCCTTATTATAGAGGTTTCACTGTACAGGACAGCTTACTGTGGTTCCAATGGCATTCTTATTATAGAGGTTTCACTTTACAGGACAGCTTACTGTGGTCCCAATGGTGTCCTTATTATAGAGGTTTCACTGTACAGGATAGCTTACTGTGGTCCCAATGGCGTTCTTATTATAGAGGTTTCACTGTACAGGACAGCTTACTGTGGTCCCAATGGTGTCCTTATTATAGAGGTTTCACTTTACAGGACAGCTTGCTGTGGTCCCAATGGTGTCCTTATTATAGAGGTTTCACTTTACAGGACAGCTTGCTGTGGTCCCAATGGTGTCCTTATTATAGAGGTTTCACTGTACAGGACAGCTTGCTGTGGTCCCAATGGTGTCCTTATTATAGAGGTTTCACTGTACAGGACAGCTTACTGTGGTCCCAATGGCATTCTTATTATAGAGGTTTCACTTTACAGGACAGCTTGCTGTGGTCCCAATGGTGTCCTTATTATAGAGGTTTCACTGTACAGGACAGCTTACTGTGGTCCCAATGGCATTCTTATTATAGAGGTTTCACTTTACAGGACAGCTTACTGTGGTCCCAATGGTGTCCTTATTGGAGAGGTTTCACTTTACAGGACAGCTTGCTGTGGTCCCAATGGTGTCCTTATTATAGAGGTTTCACTTTACAGGACAGCTTGCTGTGGTCCCAATGGTGTCCTTATTATAGAGGTTTCACTGTAGATGCTTTGCAGAAACAATACTATTGAAATTAATATATTCCATTCTTTTTATAGCCAGCATCCTCTATCTTAATATCTTATACATACGTACATGTATGTCCCTCCCCCGTGTTTATGTGGGCACATTTCTATCATTTGCAGGGCTACATACAGGATTCGGGGCTGGGGGGGAATTGAGCTTCCTAAAATCTTAGAGGCGGCAGCACAATACGGGAGTGTATAGGTGTACAGAGACTGGGGGGGGGGGAGGTATTATAGATGACAATGCTATGTGTGTGGGGGGAGGGGGAGGCGTTATACAGTAGGTAACAATGCTGTGTACAATTCACGGGTGACAATGGCCTTGAGAAAATTTTTCAAAATTATAGCGTAAAAGCTTGTTTTTTATCCATTTCCCAATAAATCCTTCCTTTCAGGAGGCCCCAGTGTATGTGCTGAGATACGTACGTACAAGTTTAGGGAGACAGCAGATCTCCCTAAATGCAGCCCTGATTTGGTTGTTGGCAAACAAGTGTATTGCTGGTTGTAATTTGCTGCAGAAAGACATGGAGTTGTCCTTAGACTTAAGAGTGTCACTGTTCTGATGTGTTGATCTGCAGACAGTCTATTCTATGTAGTATGGAGTGTCTATGGCTGATCACGTAGTGCAATGTGGCCATCATGTGACCATCATGTGGCCATCATGTGATCATTGTGTGTTTATACTCGAGGCATATCTAAACCTAGAAGTGAATCATGTGGATCCGATCCTACTTTATTTGGGGATTATGTCACCGGTTCCCAAAAGGATCTGATATCCAGCCAAGTATGTATGATAGGTGTAGGAACAGGAGGGGAGGGAGTCCTACCTTTTTTACACTAGGGGAACTGATATCATTTTGCTTAATATGCCACAACTGTTTTAGCAAAATTCTTCCCATTATCCATTTTTGCATATTAAACCAACTACCATATATGGTAATCCCATACAATAGTCATGAATTTGGTTTGTCATTGGCAGATTATTATTGAACACACCATCTATGATCTTTCGGCAAACTCACTTTTGCGAGTACATATTCCTACACCTTTGCTGTATGTTACCTCACAGTGTCAGTGTATCTTAACAAATGAATCAGATCCGATTGTGGGGATTAGAAGGTGATAAGTATGTGTGTAAAGGTGTTCTGGAGGATGGTCACCAGCGAACAATAAGATCGGTGTGTGTGTGTGTGTGTGTGTGTGTGTGTGTGTGTGTGTGTGTGTGTGTGTGTGTGTATTCGTGCGTGTGTACATGTGTGTGTGTGTGTGTGTGTGTGTGTGTGTGTGTGTGTGTGTATTCGTGCGTGTGTACATGTGTGTGTGTGTGTGTGTGTGTGTGTGTGTGTGTGTGTGTGTCACAGTGTGTGTATGCATGTGTGTGTACGTACATGGGTGCATGTTTGTGATTGAATGAAGGAGACCTATGTGCACACAAGTGTTGTACATTTACGTATATGTACGTACATTGATTATGATCACATATGTACGTACGTATGTATCAGCACGTTATTGTACTCATACTGTAAGTATACAGTGAAACCTCTGAATGCAGCTACCTCCTTTAACAGGACACCGTTGCTCTGCCCCATTTGAAATCCCTAGCATTGAAATGTGTAAATCTGAATCATCCAAAATAAGGGCACCTCCATATACAGGACAGCTTACTATGGTACCAATGGTGTCCTTATTCTAGAGGTTTCACTGAACAGGGCAGCTTACTGTGATCCCAATGGTGTCCTTATTGTAGAGGTTTCACTGTACAGGACAGCTTACTGTGGTCCCAATGGTGTCCTTATTGTAGAGGTTTCACTGTACAGGACAGCTTACTGTGGTCCCAATGGTGTCCTTATTATAGAGGTTTCACTGTACAGGACAGCTTACTGTGGTCTCAATGGTGTCCTTATTGTAGAGGTTTCACTGTATGTGTGCACTGAAAATATACTGTAAGTGAAAAACTTATGGTTGTATATACGACAGTGCTGCCATTGTTGGACTAAACAAAGACGACTTATTTTCAGTCTGTCATGATATTGGTGCTCTTCTTGGGGTTATTGTACGTACGTATGTATGTACCCGTCCATTCCTGTGTGCTTTTTATCACTATCTTCTGTTTTGTATATCGTGTTCTTGTTTATTCACTCTGCACAGAATTCACTGTAAAAGCGTTCTTTGTGGTTCATTCCTACTTTGTATGGTTCATTTCTACTAGATCTGTTTTGTTTTGTAGAAGTGTTCTTTGCGGCTCATTCCTACTCTGTGTGCATTTCTACTGGAGCTGTTCTGTTTACGGTCTCATTGTTCCTGTGGGTTGTGTTTTGCAGTGTCGTGGTCTCCTTGTGGGAGAAAATTGGCTTCAGCTAGTTTCGATGCGACTGTTGGTATTTGGGAGCTCAAGAATGGAGGTGTGTGTGCTCACGTGTGCATATCTTAATAGAAAATAAACTATGCATGTGTGTTCAGTTGGAACCCTCTAATCCAGCCCCCTGAATTGCAGACACCCCTCTAATATGGGCACGTACCACTGGAACCAAATGATTCTCCATGCTTTGCCATAGTACATCTCCAACCCCTGAAATGAGGACACCTCAATAATCTGGACAGTCCCTTCTGGTCCCGAGGTGTTCGGAATGGAAGGGTTCAACTGTGTATCTAATCTTTTGAGCCAGGGCACACATACCACTAGAATTGCTTACATTTTTATGCAAGGATTACATATTTTTGTGTGTTATTGATTATGTATTGTGTTACATAATACCACATGAGTGTTGCGTAATATCTCGAGTATTTTATCTTTTGGATACTCACATGTGTACCATCACCCATGCATGGCAAGTTAGTACATTGTAGATGCCCTTTATTCCAAGAGTGATGACAATGGTGTCTTTCAATGAAAATGCGTAAGATTGTTTTTATACATATGTTACAAGAAAGGATGCTAATAGCAGATCGAATGCTCACGCGATCTTTCACCAGTGTGCTATAAGGCCTTTTCGGGGAATACCACCCTTCATCAGTAGCACTGGGTGACATCCTCTGACAGCCAGGACCCAACTGAATAGCTGAGGATAGGCTGTACTGAGGACCAATGGAAATTGCCTCTTTGATCTGCTGAAAATAGCTATGAATATATTTCTGACATGTGGACTGGGTCTGGTCCCAACATGCTCTTATCAGGAGATCTGAGTTCATGTGTATGTACTTAGGATTCAGCAGAACCTCCGAATAAACAACACTTTGGGACAGAATTATTTGTTCTTTATAGAGGTTGTCCTGTTTGGGAGGTTCAAATGTATTATAACTATAGGGAGAATGTATTTTGGGACCTCAGATTCTGTCCCTTATAGAGAGGTATTTTATACTGTATCCTTACTTGGGAGAGTCCACTATCGGAGGTTCCACTGTACTTGGGATGGCTGTGTACCTATATGCAGCAGGACACAGCTATTCAGAGGAAATAGTCAGTTTATGTTTCTCTTGGTTCAAGATCCTTTCAAGTCTATTGTTGTCCTTCCTGCACTGTGTGTTTGTGAGGGACTAGGGTATCTCTTTGCTGGTGTAGTCAATGCCTACTGGAATTGGTTGTATTGTACAGTATGTTATGAGTGCTTCTGTCGGTCAGAAGTCCAAAGAGTGCATCTGAGATTGTTAAATGTGTCAAAACATCCTGTAATTGGAGGTAGGCATTTTCCGTGTTTCACACACTGGTAATACATAGTTGTGTGTGTGTATTTTATTTCAAGGGCTTCTCCAGAATCATTTTTCATCATGCAAACTGAATCCTTTCTAAACTGAACCCACAGTAATCTCGAAACCATACTTATCT
>CAUJGJ010000083.1:191600-234100 GCA_963170055.1 Halisarca cf. caerulea
TCCGTGCATTTGTTGCAATCTGGTGTGGATGTCTTAAAGTAATGAGAAATATTGTATATGTACATTTGTATCTGACTTGCAGTAATAGAGGAGGATGATGATTTTGAGTGCATGAGTGTACTCCACAGTCACACACAGGATGTAAAGTGTGTCCGGTGGCATCCGTCTGAAGAGGTGTGTACGTACGTACGTGCCGCACCATGTGGTGTCGTGCCGTAGGATCTTTGTATGTACCACACTGTGGTGTTGTGCTGTAGGATCTTTGTATGTGCCACACTATGTGGTGTCGTGCTGTAGGGTCTTTGTATGTGCCACACTATGTGGTGTTGTGCTGTAGGATCTTTGTATGTACCACACTATGTGGTGTCGTGCTGTAGGATCTTTGTATGTGGATATACTGAGTTGTCTGTTGTTTGATGTACTGTAGGTATTGGCATCCTGTAGCTATGACGATACGATTAAGTTTTACAAAGAAGACGGAGATGATTGGTGTGTGTGTGTGTGTGTGTGTGTGTGTGTGTGTGTGTGTGTGTGCGTGTGTGTGTGTGCGTGTGTGTGTATTGCTCTTCCAGAAGTGTCCATGTCTACATACATATTCTGTATTAATTATATGAAAAGCATTGTACTGTACCTACAGTATTTGTACATTTGTCCAGCTCAAATGTATGTACACATACACACATACATACATATGTAACTATGTCCAATACAGTAGCTTGTTGCCCATACTTGGATTAGTCGATCTCTGTACATCCACAGGTCCTCCTTTGTCTCACTGGTTGGACACAGCTCGACAGTTTGGTCAATTGCATTTGATGCCAAGGGAGACAGATTAGGTAAACAAAGTCAACGGCCATCACTGGCAAATGCTGTCTGTCTGTTGGCCTATTATGGCCAAATAGGGGCACCAGTCCATGTTTATAATGTGTAATGCAAGAATGATGTGCATACGTACACAATGTTATCTGTAGCTACGTATGTTTTGTGCAATGGGTCGTAACAGGGTACACACATGTACCCCCACATATTAGGTTGTGTCTCTCAGAAAGATTTGGATACTGTTCCTTGTGATACAGTTAACCCCCTCTACACCAATCCCTTGGTATTTTGAAGCCTCTTCTGAACTCATCTAGCTTAAAGTGTTTTCCCCTCATGCTGGCTTATTTGTAGTTTTTGTGTACTGTACATGTATGCAGAACTTTTCTCATCTGTAAACTCCTCAAAGCTGAACGTTTTTGCGAGTGGAAAGTGTGTTTGGTTTAGAGCGACTTCACTTTATAGGAGGTGGCTGTATGTCGCCGTTTCCTGGGTAGTGGATTCCAGTATAGAAAATTTCACTTTGCTTTGTTGCTTTGTTCTAGATATTGTCAGTGTGTATTTATCATTTACCTCGTGCCCAGCATCGTGCAGTGCCGACAAGACTGTCAAGATCTGGAAGTGCTACAAACCTGGCAATTCTTTTGGTGAGCTCTGGTGATATTTGCTACTTGGCGGGTTCGGCAGCATGTACATGCGCCTGTGATAAGTGGATGTGTTGCCTGCTGTAGGTGTTAAGGTGGAAGGGAAGGATCCAAAGTGGTTGTGTGTGTGCACGCTGTCGGGTTTTCATTCGAGAGAAATCTACGATATTAACTGGTGGGTGCTCGTAATGCACATGGTATTATTTTATGTATTTTTATTAAAAATTCAATAATTTCTTGATAATGCACTTTAATTTGTTTTGGCAAACTGTGGTCGTAATGACCGTGGCTGAGTACCCGAGTCATGCAGTGTATATATGTAGCTATTTGAACTACATATCTTCGCGTCAGACTCATGCATGTCGGATCAAGCGTCATTGAATGTTTCATGCATTCCGTCATGTTTACAAAATGCCAGTCACGATTTAATACGATGCGACACTCAGGGCCTCTTCCATTTATGAACATGGCTCAATTCATATTTAACAGATTTGACTGCGGATGAGGGAGTTTGGCAGAAAAAAAATTATCAATTCTTGAGAATTCACTATTTATACAATGGAGACTATTGTACATGCACAGTCATGTGTACGTATGTATATATGCCCATACATTAAAGGTCACACACTGTTCTTTGTCTCCTTGTACTGTAGGTCAACCAGTGGTCACATAGTCACTGCTTGCGGTGATGACTGTATCAGAGTATTTGAGGAAGTGTGTGTGTGTGTGTGTGTGTGTGTGTGTGTGTGTGTGTGTGTGTGTGCGCGCGTGTGTGTGTGCGTGTGTGTGTGTGCGTGTGTGTGTATGTACACCCACATGTATTATGGACTAATTCCTCTACTTGTAATGATGTTCATTTGGCCCTCCTCAGGACCCCTCCTCTGCAGGATCTCCTAATGACCCCATTTTCCGTATGACATGCGAAGTGGAGAAAGCTCACTCAATGGATGTCAACAGTGTGAGCTGGAACCCCAAGCATCCGGACATCCTAGCCTCATGCTCTGATGACGGCACAGTCAAATTGTGGAAGTTGAATGTACAGACAGAGTAGTCTGGGACACTGCACGTTTATTCTCTGCTGATTTCGTTTTTTGTTTCTCAAATTGTTCGATCATAAACCTCCATTTCCATGTGTGCTTGAAAAGTTATAAACCCGGACTTATATACACAATATAGATACACATGCATGGGATAGTCTGCTACATACAACTATCTGATTGCATGTATACTACGTATGCATAAGGCTGCATGCATGTCACTTAACTCATAATCTTTATACGTATACTACCCTCAAATTGGCCTCATGATATCCTTTATGCCATGTGCCAGTGCCATCACCATCCAACAGTACTGTGCAGTCGCACTATGGAGGACTGTTTCCTATGTTCATTTGCATTATAGTCAAGCCATATATGCATTGCATGAATATTGTTAGCTCTACAGTTTAAAGCAACTTGAATATGCTGTAAAAAATTCAGGTCTGGGTGGGGGCCCAGCCACCCACCTAGCCCCCTAAATCTGCCCCTGATACATGTCAAGTACTTGTTCAGTATAATACTCCAATACATAGTTCCATCGACTATATAAAGGTTTCAATGCATGAGGCAGCTATAGCTAGGTGATCCAATTTTCCAGAAGTTCTCGTTTCCATTGATCATTTTTATAGACGTAGCCATACAAGATTGGACGTATACATAGAAGTACAACTGATGTGTAATTATTAATCAGTGGCGTAGGAATGACTTGTACTTTGGGGGGGGTCTTTCAATATCGTGCAGTATAATAGCTTGTTTAGTATATGATCAGGCAAACATTGGGGGGCTATAGCCCCTCCAGCCCCCATGGTTCCTACACCTATGTTAATGCAGTTACAATCAATACATACACAGTCGAACCCCTCTACCCCTCTATTCCGGACACCTCGGGATCAGAAAGGACTGTCCTGATTATTGAGGTGTCCTCATTTCAGGGGCTGAAGATCTACTACAGCTTATTATAGTGGATCACTTGGTTTCAGTGGCATGTGTCCACATTAGAGGTGCGTCCGCACTTCAGGGGTCTGGATCAGAGCGGTCCCACTGTACACCATGCTGGCCATTTTTGCACGTATGCAGCTTACCTAAATATCTCAACAAGTTCAATAAAATCTTTTTTTTTCTGGCTACAAATAATAATTACCCACAAAATATTATATGCATAAGTAAAAGCATTAAACAGAAAAAGAAGTAGCAATATATATGGTTATACTCGAGACATAACGATTACACTAAAATAAGTATAATATTATAAGTCTTGTGCCACAGCTCTCATAAATACATGTGTATGTCATCTATACACGATAATGTAATTACATCCATGCTCATGTTTTTGATCGCAGCAATGTGTTCACACCATAGATGCCTTATCTAATAGAATATTGCTAAACATGCAGTAAAACCAATAAATAATACAATGCAATTATGATGTACATACAAGCATTATTGTAAGGGTTTGGGGATTACTCCTATAATAAATAGCGTTTGCACAGTATTATGCTTGATACTATTTGAGTATAACAAAGCAGGAAGGAATCTACTTGGTTGCCTCCTTCAGATACGAAATGAGATCTAGAAATGAGGTAAAGACATTCAGTGTATACAGATAGATTGAGTACAGATGGATTGAGTACAGGTCCAGCAACACATGTACGTACGTACCTGCCCGCTCTTGTTTCTTCTTCAGGCCGGCAAAGACCATCTTGGTTCCAGGGATGTATTTCTTGGGGTTCTCCAGGTATATGAACAAGGTGTCGGGACCCCATGTAATTCCTAACGGGGAGATTACAGGGTCAAGATGATACTAACAATAATAATAATTTCATATTTTAACTGGGTGGGCCATTAGTCTGAGGCTACTCCTAAGGCCCCCAGTATCCCACACACTCACCCACACACACAATCAAATTAAATCAAATTATTGTTTGGTGGCTGCAGTAGGCCACCTTCTCATCTGTTCCCAGGTTGGTGGCATGATGAGAAGTGAAACAAGTCTGAGCCACAAACAGGGTTTAATCTGGGGTAATACACTTGGGAGTAGAGTCAGGGACCATACCCAAGGTTTCAACATACAGGTAAACTCTGACAACATATGCTACTACTGTACAACTGTACTGTACAACACATGCTACTACTGTACAACCTTCAAAGTAATCACTGCACAGTTGAATACAGTATGACATAATAACAATCTACGCTTCAAGGAATGGGTGTGATGTCATCACTATAATGATGAGTGCTGCTTCAATGTACAGGGTTGATATCACCTGTGTGTGATACAAAGTGACATATTAGGAGCATTTCTGTATCACCCATGACATAATGGCATGTTACCTCAGATGTACCAATCAATGGTAGGCTAAGAGCCCAATGTACAGTTCCACAACACACATTCCAGAAGCAAGGAAGTGTTACATAACTGTTACAGCAACATTGCACCATATTACAAAACTATTAAAAGCTAAGAGTAACATTTCTCACTGGTTACTACTTCTGTCTCTGACACTATTACATATATGTACACATGTTAACAAGTGAAGAAGTCCTAAACACCACTGTGCTCTCCACATACTCTGGATTACCCAACCTCGCAACCAAACACATGAACTCAGGAAATTATCATCGAAAGAATATGAAGTTGGAGACTAAATATATTCAGGAATAAATAGGGAAATAGTTGAATCCCGCAATGACTCACTCTTACTCTCAAACACCAAAACTTACATATCTTCGTATGTAATGTAAACTTGGTCTACACTGCGCATGTGTACACACACACACACACACACACACACACACACACACACACACACACATGCACACATCCACACATGTACAGGGTCAGCACAACTGGTACAGCTACTACAGCCATGGCCATACCACTTTTGCCACAAGCTTACCTTAAAATAAAACAAAGCCTTAAGGATTATGATTATTGAGGACAGCAAAGGTTCAAAGACTTCAAAACCTTCTAATTATTTAATAAAACAGTTCCTACAAATCTTTTAAACTATTTCATTCAGTACTAGCAACAAACTGAAACGGTTCTAAATCCTACCAGCTGATATCCTGAGTCACCATGATGACATTGCACAACTTCTCACACCCGTGCAGCAGCTGCAAATGCGCGCTATACACTACTATGCGCTATACAGTTGAACTTGGATAGTAAGTACCCCCCAACTAAATGAAGGCAAAATAGGTACTCACTATCAGAGGTACTTATTATCCAAGGTGTTTTAAGTAATAGTTATTGTACGGCTAACTGGGCATTGACGTATTTATTGCCTGAGTCACGAGGGCGCAAAGTGCCCGAGGCTGAGTTCAATAAAGAGCCAATGCTCAGCTAGCCATACAATAACTAGCTTGTTGTGAGCGCTTAATTTTAACGCACAACGAATAGCGGCGTTGCCAACAAAAGTGACTTGTTCTTTTGTTTTAAAACTTTTGACGTTGACTCCTAAATTGAATTTCCATAGCAGCGAAGTGTTTTGTTGGGCACTAGAATTGGTGATGTTATCGAAGGAAGCGAGTTTCATTCGTTCTTTTGTTTTAAACTTTCCAACGTTATATTATAGTAAACAGGGCAAAAGTGAGTAGTAGCCCGGGGCTCTTCTAGGTTATTGCCCTGTTTGCGGTCAGTTCTACCCGCAAACAGGGCAACAACAAAAAATACTGCCCTGTCGGTCCCTTTGATCAAATGCCCAACCATACAACAAATGGTATTGCAAAAGGTAGGGACAGAGCAATGAGTACTTACAGTGATACTATGTCAGGACAGGATGTTGCGTGTAAGAAGGCGAACAACACTATAGCCATCTCGATTCTCAGTATGTTGATGGCCGTACCAGTCATACAGAGCTTACTCCGGCTCTGATGTACACACACGTACATGCACACACGCTCTGGCAAAAGTCAGTGGCTACACTCCTGGACACTTCAACACAGCAGTGCAGCAAGTACTCACTGACAGACGTATACATCAGGTAAGACTACAACCAACCTTGCTTCAACGCACACACGCACACACAAACACAACACACCTTTAGATTTGTTAGCTGATGTATAGGAGAACCCAACAGCCTGTCCTGTTTGCCTTCCTATCAAGCCATTGAGATTAGGCCCAGTTTTGTGCTTCCCGCCCTGAAGTACGGGGAGGAAAGACTATCATGATACACATATCATAGAAGGGGTCAATTACAAGGTTCATACATTAGAAAATTAAACCACAAGGCTAGGTATTACTTCGATGGCATAAAATGATCAAAATTGACTATAGGCCTATGTGCATCCGGACTTACACTTTCTGTAGTGTGACATTGAGCACATCGCTGTTTGAATATCTTAGCCCCATTGGTAGGATTACCTTCAGGAACGTCACCCATTCTCTGTAGAAATTAAACGACAATTGTAACTTAAAACAACTTCCAGACGAGAACTGACCTAATCGCACAAGTGAACACAACAATATTTGAGGTAAATGTCAACATAAGACCAACATACGTTGAGTTTTGAAGAGAGGAAGGTCCGCCTTTTTCACTGGTCTGAAACACGTGCAGCCAAAAGACAATAGGTCATCTCTATGGTTACTTCCCTTTAGTCATTTTCTAGACCGGAAGTATATGATGCAATATCATTGGCTGGAAATGATGCAAGCTTCTTCGAATATGATGCAATAAAAGTCTTGAACGTTCTGGCCATCTTCGGCAGGGAAGGGAAAAAAAAAATGAAAAAGAGTGTCACCGCCCGGGATCGAACCGGGGACCTTGCGCGTGTGAGGCGCACGTGATAACCGCTACACTACGGTGACATCTGTGAAAGGTCTTGAAGAAATCAAGCTTATAAAGTAGGCGAGCGCTCCTCTTGAATTTGAGGATATTACCAGCACATCCTAACATATCAAACGTTTGGGAACCAGAAGTATCATTTCACTCAGAAATATTCATTGCATACATATGGACCTTCATCATTATAACAGATAATATTGAATCAATGATACACATATTGTTCAGTGTTTGTGCCTTGTTAAAAGTGAGCCACATATGATTTTACTTGTGCATGAGATGTACTTTACATACTCACCTGTTGGCCTTTGAAAACTATAGCTATTGCACTAATATACATGAGAACTTGTACAGTGAAGACTCTTATAACAAAATACCGAAATAAGTATGTATCCCATGCCACTATACTTTGTTTTTGTTTCATTGTGTGGTGCATACATGGATGTCAGTAGATATAAGAATTATTCATTCTGAGTGACTCTGTGAAGTATATGAACTGCTCTCTTGCTGCAATTGCTTGAATGTCATATAGGAACATGCACATCCCCACAGTATACAAAACCTTAAACCATTAATATATACAGTAGAACCTCGCAATAAGACCACCTCGGAAATAAGACCACCTCAGAATTAAGACCACTTTGTTGCAGTCCGGAATTTCTCCTATAGTTTTATATGGAAATTAGTTTCAGAATAAAGACCACATTTTTCCTTCTGGATGTCAAAACCTCACAATTAAGACCACTTATTAGTGGATATTGCTGTTTTCTGTGGACATTAGGCTCTGAAATGACGACATCAGTCAAAAGAGATGGTAAACTTGGGGTCACTTTTTTAACATTGCAATGGAATAACAATAAAAGAGGTGTGATGGTACAATTTTTCTACAGTTTTATTGCCTTATGTGCATCCTGTGTCTATGGAATGACTTCTGGATGTGCCATGCTATTCTGGGCAGTACTTTCAGAAATAAGACCACCTCAAAATTAAGACCACTTACAACGGTCCCAAGGGTGGTCGTATTTGTGAGGTTCTACTGTAATTTTTCAACATAATTATCACTCATGCATATTATATATGAATATAATCTCAACTCTATTCATCACCCAAACGTTAATATAATATTCATCATGTTGCTCATGATCACTCCATGCATGATGTTAACTGTACACATATGCATGCACACTATGCATTGTATATATCTTATAACCCATGCATTAATTGTCTCCTGCACGTATCATACCATGCATGCATGCACTGCATGATCGAGGAAGATAGCAGTTGGGTGTCGATATGTTTGGTGTAATAATCTCATGGCTATAGTGATTCCCAGTACGATCAACAGTATAATTATTATATATAATAGTGTGTAGACAGGCATGGGTCTTGCATGCATGCAGAGACATGATCTTGAATGCAGACAACTAAGTTAAACGGTGCATATCAAGCACATCAAGTATATCACATGTTGTCAAGAATGTACGTAGACACATAACAGAACTATATATAAGGAATATGATAACAATTTTGTTTATATGTAGGACATGTGCTTAAAGGCGACAAGGAGACAAACAGAGATAGTCAGTATATGGCTACTTTTTCTTCTTTCCCTTCTTCTTGTCTTTCTTTGGATCACCTTCATCGTCCCCTTTGGCTGCCTTTGCCCTTTTCTTCCCAAGAGGAGTTTTCTCGTACCATTTCTGAAACCAGCAGATAAGTACTTGGTAACTTTGTCACCCACCCAACTAGCAGATTAGTACTTGGTAACTTTGTCACCCACCCAACCAGCAGATTAGTACTTGGTAACGTTGTCACCCACCCAACCAGCAGATTAGTACTTGGTAACTTTGTCACCCACCCAACTAGTAGCTGAACATGAAACACACACTCACACCTACACTTCTACACATACTCTCGCACCTACATCTGTACATTCTTAAAAACAGGAGCTGAACATAATACAGATCCCCAACAAGGCACACCTTGTAAGACTCTTCTTCATCCTTGTATATAGGGTCAATCTTGGACAGGGGTCCTATGAATTCATTTGCTACAAGTGGCTTTCGACTGAGCTGTAGACATAGAACAGATATACTGTCATACATCAGGCCGGAGGTGCTGACGGAGAATTATGATGCCATTTGTACATGTGTGCGTGTGTGTGTGTGTGTGTGTGTGTGTGTGTGTGTGTGTGTGTGTGTGTGTGTGCATGTATGTGTGTGTGTGTGTGTGTGTGTGTGTATGTGTGTGTGTGTGTGTGTGTGTGTGTGTATGTGTGTGTGTGTGTGTGTGTATGTGTATGTGTGTGGAAGCAAACTTGGTTGTAATCTTACCTGATGTATGCGTCTGTCAGTGAGTACTTGCTGCACTGCTGTGTTGAAGTGACCAGGAGTGTAGCCATCACTGACTTTTGCCAGAGCACCGAGATCAAGGTCTTCGGTCAACTTTCCACCATTTCTCAATATGAGGCTCCTCCAGGTGACTGGCAGTGACATGAACAATGAATACGTGAAATGAATACACAATGAACAACACACATGCTGTAATGTGTGTACTGTACATACACAGGATGCAGCAACAAATACACAATATAGTGCATTATGTATGTGCAAGAGCACAGCAATGCATGACAAGAATGATGCGAGCATTCATTGTAATAGAGTGTCTTTCCATAATTTTCATGCATTGCACATACGTACATATGCACCTAATACACACACACACACACACACACACACACACACACACACACACACACACACACACACACACACACACACCATATCTCGAAGCATAGTCTGGTCTTGGTACCATAATTATCCTCTGGTACATGTTACACAAACCTTTCACCTCAGCATCTGGTGTGAACAAGAAGATGAATATATAATTATACGTATGTATGAATGGCTGCTGCTCATAGTGTACAATATGCAGCGTGTATGCTGTACATGCTGTCAGCCTACCGTACGGCTGCTTAGTGACCCCCACTATGAGTACTCTGTCTTCAGGTTTCATTGTCTTGAGAATCTTGGGAAACGGTTTCTTGAATCGTTTTGGGTCCGTCTGCATTTGCAAAGGAAGTATGATGGCTATCTGTGAGGGATCTTTCGCACACTCGTGTACACATGTACATGCACACATAACCCTGCATATGTAGGAGGGCCTTAAGAGGATATAATGCACAGTGGATTGAGATGGCTCTTACTGTCAGTGTAACAAAGCATACCTGTATCATGTACAATGAACACTAGCTGTGCGAAAGTGTACATGTGTGACTATGTGTGCGCATGTACAGGGAGTGCATATGTATGTATGTGACGGACACTATTTAGCCTGTGTCACAACACCGCGGTGCCCCTTTTGTGGATGCTTCTAGTATAATATTATTGCTATATATTACATTGTGAGAGCTACTACAAAAGAACTCAAGTGGATGACATCGAGTGTCACTTAGATGTGAGCTTCATCGAAGGGGATTCCCTGAAGGTAACACCACAAGCTTGTGACAGTCCCATGGACAAGATGGCCCCCTGTCAGCAGTACTACTCTCATAGGCTTCCTACCTTGTCTGTCTTTGGGATCTTCTTGACAAAGGTTCTCTCACAGTCTCCAACATACACAACAGAAGGTGACCAAAGCTTGGCAACCTACAGCAACACAGTGCACACATGCAGTCGATTGTGCCGGCAGTGGTTCACCAGGACAGCCTAATCTCATACCAACAGCATCAACAAATACACCAGTAGCCAGGGTCCGCATTACAAACACTACTCAGTGGTTTAACTGCAAAATTATGTACATACAGTAGTGCAAGTACTATAGGTGTATATGTATTTTTTTTTTTTTTTTTTTTTTTTTTGATGTAATTGAGATAAATGACATGCAAAACACATAACTGATTAGTACAAAGCACCTAATATCTGGTTAGTACACAATGTATATAGTAATTAATATAATAAAGTTAGATGATTCTAGCCTCGCTGATTGCAAGGTCAATAGAATCTGGACATCTGGGGGCAAATCTGGAGGATGATCGTGATCCTCTGAGGCACATCACTGCTGATCGAAGCAGGGAAAAGCTGAGATGGCACCTCAGCCAACCCATGATCTGATGGTATGGCTGGTCTCTCTTGGCCGAAACAAGTGAAGCTAGACGTCTGTAGAACGTATCAGCCAACTTCCCCATTCCACCCGTGGTGCTAAACACCAGTGGGGTAAAGGAGCCATGTTCAATATCTGTGACTCGCTGCTCATAGGCTCTCTTCTTCATCTTCTCATGATGACGATAACAAGCGGCTAAGGGGAACTTCCGATTGGTCTGTGCGTTGGGGTTAAAAACCTTTACGTCCAAAAATGCACACTGATGGCTACATCCCCAGAATCCCCTAGCCCGAATGTCTGTCCTGGCATTGTCATCTCTGATTGAGCTGGCCAAATCGAGTCTTTCACCCTCGAGGGGTTGCAGTACAGGCTCAATACAAACATCATGGCACACCTCTGTCAACAGCTGCCCAGTGAAATCTCTGACTTCATTATGCCTTATTGTTGGAAAAGCACCTCTCGGACAATTGAGTGCATGATCGACAGTAAAGGCATCACCACAGTCACACCGTGTAGGCAGACGTTCAGGTTGCCACCCATACCTGAGACACAGTGCATCTCTGAAGGAACTCTTGTGTAGAGCAAACCCATGGGACTCCAAGGGTAGAGCTGTTAACCAGCTAGACGACCCTTTCTCCTTAGCTAGCTCCATTGCTCTCTTCAGTGTGTCAGGTGGCCTCAAGTTCATTGCATCGTCATTCTGCTGCTCTCGTTTGCGCTTCTTCATTGAGTACTTGATGTGATTCTGCTCAAGCTCCACATCACTGGAATATTGATACTTGCTTTCGATGATCGATTGTACAAGTGGTGCAGAAATCTCAAATGAAGTATTGTAGTAAGAGTCGGAGACAATGGTTGGATTGGGGATACCCAGGCCGCCCAATCGGCAAGGCAGGGGAAACAACTCCCGCTCTACATCAGTAATGGATCTTCTGCCTGTAATTGCTGGGATGAACTTGTGCCTAAGAATGTCTTCCAGAGGGGTAAGAAGACTGGATGCTTCAGGGGTGGTTCTCATTATGTATGTCCACTTACTCATAAGCCCATGAGTAAGGGCTGAGTAGGCGGTGTGAGGTTCTGTCTTCGCAATAGTTGTCAAAAGCTCCAATTCTTTGCTCCATTTATCAACCTTGGCTTTCAGGAAATCCTGTACAAATGCAGACTTTCCAAGAGCTGAGCCGAGATGTTTACGACCAGAGGATGAGATATTAATTCCACTGTTAGCAAAAGCCACTTTGGCTTCATCATAAACATCCTCCTTGACTATGAGCCAAGTTTTGGAGGGATTAGGAATGTATCCAAATGCTGGGCCAGCTCGCAGCAACTTGGACCACCATTCCTTCAGTTGCTCAATCTTCCCTCCAGAGGCTGCATCATCCGCAAACCACACTTGCCTGCAGACACCCTTGAGTTTGTTAATTAGAGGTAGTATTCCAAGCCCGTACATAGACATGGCAAGGGGATCCCCTTGCATCGTCCCTTCTTTTGACAATATTGTTTCTTCATCGATAAATAGCTCTGCATTACCCCTATAAACATTAGTCAAGGTTATTGCGATAGAGGGACAGATTGAATGGATGTTGGCCAGAGCAGCCCTCCTATTAAGTGTGTTAAAGGCATTACTGGCATCCGCAAGAAGAATGGCATCATTCTCTTGATCATCTAAACATCTCCTCATGGCATGGACCCCAGCCTCACACCCGGATTGCTGACCAACACACAACTGGATGCCCCCTGCAGCTTCTTTCACATCATCATTAATCACAGTGAGGATTGTGACCACAGTGAGGATTGTGATCACAGTGAGGTGTATATGTATGCATGAATAGTATACACATTAATAATATTTTGCGTATCTGTACACATTTATACTGTACAGTACAGTACATGTATATACCCTATGTATGCTACTAGCAGCTGCGATGACATACTACAGAGACATGCACATTGGCTAACTAGTGACCCAAAATATGTACATACGTACATGTACTACAACACATGTACACACTGTGTACATGAACCGTGACACATACGTATGTACATATCGGCTTCTATCTTCATGGTCTTTCACTATTGCTGTACTACTGTGTGTACTACATGACAACACATGTATGAGCGTATGTACGTACATACAGTACATAAGAGCTAATAAAGTACCATGGGATGATGTGAGGCTATGTCTGTGTGGACACAATACCTTGAACACCATGTGCAGGAGCATGTCCAGCCCCTTCTTCCCCGCAAACTTCCCCGCCACATTGGCTGGTGTGATGTCAAACAGGTTGGCCCCCGTCTCTGTGCAGATGGAGTGAACCAGCATCTTCTTCCCAACCCCTCTCGGTCCGGCTAACATTACAGACTTGACAAGTGGAGCCTGCTCATGGACTGCCTGTGATCCTAGTATTGCAAGGGAAGAGGGATTTCAGAGTGTATGAATACACACAGAAATTCAAAAGAATCTTTTTTTTTTTTTAAATTCTGCAGCATGTGTGTATGTAAGCACGTACTACATACGTATGTTTAGGTATAGTTATTATGTACCATATATATGCATGTGTACTATGTATTACAGATGTTTGAGCAACAGAAATTGTTGGTCTTACCCAGAGGTAGGATGCAGAGTTCCGTGATGACTCTCTTCACATCAGACAAAGAGGGCATTGGTTCTATTCCTTTCTGTCTCAGAGTGGTTGCCAAATAGCTGTGTGTGTGTGTGTGTGTGTGTGTGTGTGTGTGTGTGTGTGTGTGTGTGTGTGTGTGTGTGTGTGTGTGTGTGTGTGTGTGTGTGTGTGTGTGTGTGTGTGTGTGTGTTAGTGTGTGTGTGTGTGTGTGCGCGCGTGTGTGTGCATGTGTATAAGAGCATGTTTCAAACAAAGCAACATTCATACGAAATATTCCGAAGCTGTAGTTGCCTGTGCCGCCCTACCTGTATTCCCCTACATACTCTGACAGCCTCACTTTGGGACACTTTATAATCACACCCTCATGAACCAGCTCCTCAAAGATGGACTCAATAGGTCTACAGTATGCACACATCGGCAGTAAAGTTCCTCGTGCATTGTGGTAAATGCGAACACGGGAATACATGCACAGCACACTCGCCTTCCAGCCGTTAGGTCCTTGTCTTTCTTCTTTTTCTTTCCCTTCTTTTTCTATACCCAAACGTACATGGACAATTAGTGGATGCACCACCATATGTGGTACAAGTGTATTCATGTACATACATATGTACATACGTACATACATACGTACATACTTATGTACATACGTATGTACATACTTATGTACGTATGTACATGGGTATATACGTATGTATGCAGGTATGTATGGATTCTAAGTCATAATGCCAACTAGAATTCGGCAATACTGATCAGAATACCAGTCTATTCCAGTACTGGATAACTGAGACTATCTTGCATGTTTAAAAGTGCAGCTACTGTATGTATGTACCTTTGCTTTCTTTTTCTTCTTTTTTGCCTTCCCTCCTCTGTCCCTCTCAATAGCCTGCAAACAAAGCAATGAGACGCAGCATATATGTATGTACAGTGAAATCTCCGATAGTGGACGCTCTGAAAGAAGGACACTCTCTACAAAGGACACAGCTTGAGGTTCCAAAATATCTTCTCCCTAGAGTTCCAATACATTTTGGACTTCTCAATTAAGGACAACCTCCTTACAAAGGACAAAATGACTGTCCCAAAGTGTCCTTCATTCGGAGATTCCACTGTACTTTATGTCATGGGGTGGGAGTAGAAAGATCAAAGGAAAAAGTGGTTGTACAACATGAGAAACCACTTCTGATTGACCATGTTTATATACAGCACACTTGCAATCAAGTGATGCCCACGGTGATTAATGAACTGTGATTACAGTAGCTAAACCTCCTGCTTGGGAGGGACACAAACAATACTATAGCATACCAATCAACAGCACATGATGCACAATCAAACGATGTGTACAGTCAGACCTCACTTATCCACACACATCCGTTCTGGATGAAATTGTTGATAAAATATGGGAATTGGATAAATGGGGGAGCAGTAGTATAGTGTACAGTAGGATTATTGCAGATTTGTTCCAATAAAAGCTACTGTGGAAGGTGAGGGAATTGGATATCTGAGGTGCAGATAAGTGAGGTCTCACTCTATTATGTGTTTATGCACTTACCAGTTTCAGGTTCTTCAACTCTTCCCTCATCAATTCATCCACTTGTACACGAATTTCAGATTCAATCTCTTTCCTACAAACACACACACATACGTACACACACACACACACACACACACACACACACACACACAAACACACACAAACACACACAAACACACACAAACACAAACACACACACGTGTGTGGACAAACACATGGATTACTTCCTACGAACAAGTCTCAACAGCAATAAAACTGGTATAAGCGCTTCAGTACATATCCATACTAAGTGTATAGTTACATGTAAATATGTACATATGTACTATGTATGTATGTTCACATGTACATGTGTTCACTGATGGCAAAATATTGAGTGTTCTAGCACCTTTTCACACATACGTACTTGACTCACGAGACATGACTTACATCATGACAGACTTCACAGCACAATGTGTGCGTGTTTGTATCACAGTGAACAGGTAGTGGTGTGTGTTTGAAGTACATCGGTGTATGTATGTACAGTGTGTTGAGTGGCAGACCTTTTATCATCCTTGATTACTTCCACGTCATGCTTCTGGACAAAGTTGGCCGTTTCATCACGACCCTTCCATAGTCCTATGATGAGGACACGTACATAAGACGTACATAAATGGTGATCAAGTAACACATTTACCATAAGCATATCACCAGCACATGTACACTGAACACAGAATACAAGCACATGTACACTGAACACAGAATACAAGCACATGTACACTGAACACATAATACAAGCACATGTACACTGTACACAGAATACAAGCACATGTACACTGTACACAGAATACAAGCACATGTACACTGTACACAGAATACAAGGACATGTACACAGAGAGAATAAAAGGAGAGAGAGAGAGTGGGAGAGAAAGAGAGAGGGAGTTTACCTGCATAAGTCTTGCATCCTTCAGTGATTGTGGGCACAAACTTTGATGGAGCCATCACTACTCCCTGGTCTTCCTCCTGAGGTGCAGCACAGTTTGCAAGTATTGCAAGATGTGTTGATGCAGCTTGTGTGTGTGTGTGTGTGTGTGTGTGTGTGTGTGTGTGTGTGTGTGTGTGTGTGTGTGTGTGTGTGTGTGTGTGTGTGTACGTGCGTGCATGTGTACATATGTTTGCTTGCACATGTGTGTTTGAGTATTTGGGCACAGTGCCTAGTACTGCACATTGTTGGAGGATCCCTCAGGAGATCAAGCCTCATTACGTATGGCCATATTTCATCAGTACATTTACCAGTAACGAATGCTCAGTACCAAAATACGAACACTGTAATTCTCATCATAATTCTGACCAACTGACAGTATGTACTCACATCAGCCCCTTTTTTCTTCTTGTCTTTTTTCTTGTCTTTCTTCTTGTCTTTCTTATCCTTCTTATCCTTCTTACCTTTCTTCCCCTTCTTTCCTTTTTTATCCTGAGCATCAGCACACGTTCACAGTACATACAAACTGTGTATAATATGCATGTACAGTAGTTTCCAATACAATATGGATCAGATAAAACAGAGTGAGTACATGGTACATGTGTACAAGATTCTACTGTACGTACATACATACGTATGTACAAGTCCTACTACATGTGCGTACGTATGTATGTACGAGATTCTACTGTACTTACGTATGTACTGTATGTACAAGATTCTATTGTACTTATGTATGTATGTATGTATGTACAAGTCCTACTGCATGTGCATATGTATGTATGAGATTTTACTGGACTTACGTATGTACGTGTGGGATTCTAGTGTATGTATGAGATTCTACTGTACGTAAGGTATCTATGTACGGTATAGTAGAATCTCCTGCCATTCAAAGAAACCCAGTTGACACTGGCAGGTGTTCACTATGTTTGAAGTTCACCACATCCAACAGTGTAGCATTCAGTATAGAACTGCATACACCGACTGATAGTTCACTCACATTTTCCTTGTCCTATAGTGAGAAAGTGATGATGAAGATAACACACACTGCACACAATATTACCCTTATTTACACTATAAGAAGCATGTACGTGTGTGTATGCACACCCACACCCACACCCACCCACACACACCCATACACACGCACACCCACACACGCACACCCACAAACTCACACACACACACAAACACACAAACACCCACACACGCACTCACCCATACACCCACACCCACACACCCTGTACGTACACACGTACACACATACACACATATGATCACATGTATGATATATGTATGTATGTACACACTGTATGTAGATACCACAATTATCACACAACACACATGTGCGTAGCTTAAACATGCACATACGTATGTACCTCTCCTTCTACTCTTGGCTTGAATATAGCCAGTGACCCTCCTTCATCAACACTGGGGTATTCTGGGAATTTACCAGTGGCATCCCTAAAGGAAAGAAATACAAATGCACTTTGCAATCTTCATCCAACATGCAGAGTTTCTATACACGTATGTATAGTACATATGCACAAGTTAAACCATGCGTTCACACTGGTGGTATACAAGCCCTATACTTCTCAGGACATCCAACTGAGCCATAGAAGTGAAGTATCATCATCATTTTAAAGAGGTAACTCTGTAATATGACCAATGTTGTAATATGGTGAAAACTAGAATATCAGAATCTCATTTCAAAGAACACTCCTGTTTGGAATGAAATCTGACCATAGCAAACGACCTCTCATGTCCCACAAAAAGGGGATGGTGAGTATAAGACATAGTGAATAATTCTTCATTGTCTGATGTGATTTACTACAACAAGAACCATTGCATACACATTCAATAAACACATTCATATGTTTGGCTCAAGCACAAAATGGGGTATGTACCAGAATAAAACTCCAAAAATCTTTCAAAGTTAGCTAGCAGCATTGGTTCTTATGCAGACATTGGGAGAGAGAGAGAGATTGATAACTCACCTGACTTCTATCATCCACTGTCTGATTTGGTCTTGCATTCTCTCTCTCATGTCTGGCCCCTCCACATCCCTTAGTCTGTCCTTTACAGCAACTAAAGCCTGTACAGCAGGATGGTATGCAGAGGTGTGTGTGTGTGTGTGTGTGTGTGTGTGTGTGTGTGTGTGTGTGTGTGTGTGTGTGTGTGTGTGTGTGTGTGTGTGTGTGTGTGTGTGTGTGTGTGTGTGTATGCATGTGTGCGTGCATGTGTGTGGCACATATACACTGTGCTTGCATACACACATGCATGCATAACACTACTATCCATCATTGTCCTCATACAAACTACATACTGTATATGGTATAACTATACAGTGAGCGGTCACATACGTATGTATACCACACATTAAAATGTGTGTACATTTTCTCACAATGGTTCTTGTGAATTAGTCTCGTGAACCAGACCCTACTCGCCCACACACAGCGAGACTACGCGAGACTACTTGTGAATGCCCTCACTTGAAAAGAGAAACTAACCTCCTGGAATTCCTTCTCATGCTGCTGCTGGACCTGGTGCCGTTTCTCCTACACAGCAACACAAAGAGCACATGTTTACATATATATAATTATACACATAGATACGTACATATGAGTGCAGATTACCATTGCACGTACAGTACATCACGCTAACTGGTGTTCCACTCTTTACATGCGTACGTACGTATGTACGTATGCACATGAGAGCATGAATGCAGTAGACTCATTGATGGTATAGTATTAGTGGTCATACCTACGCAGTCATATGTGAGTAGAATGTACAGTCACACCTGATGTATCCAACACTGGTTTATCCAACACTGGTTTATCCAACACCTGGTTTATCCAACACTGGTTTATCCAACACCTGGTTTATCCAACACTGGTTTATCCAACACTGGTTTATCCAACACCTGGTTTATCCAACACCTGGTTTATCCAACACTGGTTTATCCAACACCTGGTTTATCCAACACCTGGTTTATCCAACACTGGTTTATCCAACACCTGGTTTATCCAACACCTGGTTTATCCAACACCTGGTTTATCCAACACTGTTTTATCTGATAACTTCATTTATCTGACACTCTGCTGTGAATCCCCATCACTAAGATGTGTACAATCTACCCTGATTTACCCAACACCTGGTTCATCCCATACATTTTATGAGGAACAGATGCAGTCGGATAAACAAGAGCCCACTGTACATACATATGCACATACACATGTCACATGTAAATGTATACATGGCGTAGATGCACATATGCACGTGTGTACACTGAAAATTCAGCACCCATACTGTGCGTATGTGCGTATGTACATATGTACATAAACCTTCAAATACATATGCCTACAAGTACGTTTTAATACAAAAATGCTGCAAACCTCAATTTTCTTTGAGAGATAAACATTGGTATTCTTCTGTGACTTTGGGGGAGGAGGGGACTTCATGCCCAGTAGGACCAGCTCCTCTGCCCTCAGCTTAGCGGTGACCTTCCTCTGCCAGTACCCTCTCCAAACCTTCTGGATCAATGTGGCAGCAACATTGGAGTCAATCTTGGGAGCTCCTCTCAACTGTGCTTGCCTTTCTCTTTCTTCTTGTACCCTTTGTGAAAGTAAAGTGTAAAAAGCCAAATAAGTTCATGCGTTCATAGCAATACACATTACATACGTACATACATACAAGTGCATACATGCACATGTGTATGTACACATAAGGCCAGGCAAAATTGATTCCCAGTTTATCGTCAAGCCTTCTAAAATATAGCATGAGGGAGGGAGGTCATTTTTCATTATTCATTTATAATGAAATGCACTTTGAGGTTTTATTTATACATACGTATTCGTACTCCTTGATCATTGTAATACTACAAACTATGTAAAGAAACAAATGTATTACAGTATATCCTATTATTTGTTCTAAGACTAATACATGTACAACTACACGTACATATTAAAATCATATTTTACACACAAATTAATGAAAACAATATGTAAGGTAGCAATGGCTAGGCTCATCTATGATCACATAACCACAAATAATGAATAATGAAAATAGTCAGGCGCAAGCCAAATCACATGCAGGCGGAAACGATAAACTGGGAATTAACTTTGCCTGGCCTAACATGCATACACACACACACACACACACACACACACACACACACACATTTACACACATACGTTCATGTACACATACATACGTACGTATGTATGTATCGTATGTACATACAAATTAATGCACAACCTTGTATGCATACACATTGGGACATTACATAGCAGAAGATTAGAATCCATGGCATTAGGGCACATGTAAGTACATACGAACGTATATACACACATACGTACGTACATACCAACATATGTACATACTTATGCACATACATGCATACACACACATGAGTACATGCAGATAATCACCGAATTTCTTTCATGAGCTTGGCCCTCAGTCGTCCTTGACGAGCTCTCTCATGCACCTGAATCAGCCTAACTGCCTCCTCTGTTGTCATGGTGACCTGATCTCCCTCCGTCTTGTCCAGGTCTGGAGGCCCCATCTTGGCCAGGATGGTTCCCAGGAGTTTCTCTCTCTCTTTGATCGTCTTCGCATTCTCACTCAAGAAATACCGGGGAATAGGCACCTCAACATCGCTCTAAGAATAGACACACACACAGATGTACGTAAATATGTATACATACATACATATATATGTATGTAATGACAAACTTGTTATATATGCACAGCATCTTACACAGTACTGTATGCATGGCCACATAGAGTACACACATACGGTAGGCATCACAAAAAACTTTACGTATTGTAAATACAGTACGGCAGAATAACGAATTTATAACGCCGTTATTACAGAGCAATAACAGATCGTCGATTGAGAACTACAGCTCAAGGTACAAGTCAGCTACAGACGAACTACAGGTAAACTACGAGAATTATAACAAACGAACTACGATTGTAGTACAAAATGGTAGGAACAATAAACTATAGCCGTTCAATCCTTAAGCCTGGTTCACAATATTGCGCTTCCATGTGCGGTTATGAAGCAGCTGGTCCGTTCGCGTCTATCGCTCTTCATCGATTTGTTTCTTAAAGTTTCAAAGCGCCTTGCAACGACAGTTTACTACGACGACGGCAAGAACTGTATAAAATACAATTCTCTGCTACTTGTACTCCGAATAAACCATTTCTGCAGTAAATTCGTTCAGAACAAATTATTATTTATGCGCATATCCGTTGAACGACCTCTTCGTGTAGGTGTACGCGTACGCTCTTCTCTTCTGATGTGGCTGAAAGCGTTTACTTTGTATCGGATTACGCTAGGATCGAATTACACGAGATAGAATTACAAATTTAGTACAAACGAATAACAATTTGTAACTACGGAGGTAATACGAAAAAATATTCTCGACTGCGCTGATTTCGTCGTTCGACGCCATTTGTAACTACATTACAAAACAGCGCAATAACATTACGCAACGACGTAATAACAATACAATACGTAAAGTTTTTTGTGACGCGTACTGTATGTATGGCATGTACATACCGTACGCATTCAACAAATGTACCGCAGCATACAACACAACCAGGATGAGCACAATACAGCACAACAGTGGCGGAATACATACTGGAGTTAGTTTCATGTCTGACAAGATGTCATCAAAGTAGTGGAATTCCAAGAGTTCCAGCGTCACCATCTCATTCTTCAGCTCCAGTACCCTACCAATCACACCATCCAACAGGTGGCGAATGGTACGCCTCTTCTGAGGGTGCACAATCTACGTATGTGTACATGTGTTTGCACATGTCAAGGGAGGAAAATGCTATTGATTCATGACAAACAAGAGGCACACTCAGACACAGGCATAAAACATGGGAGGCCACTGGGGTACATGTACGTATGTGCCTGGCAAGTTTTGGTGCCCGTTATATGCATGTGAGAAAGATAACAGCACAGCCTAATCTGGGTGTACAGAATCTTCGTGCACATATCAAGATAAACTTTGCATACATGCATGAAGTAGTGACGTGGGCATATTCGACAGCAAGCACACGCATGCATAAGTTATGGTAATACAGTGCTGAGTGCCTGTAGGTGCACCTACCTGATCGTAGGACTCTTCCAGTTTGCGAAATATGAGGATATACTTAATGTACATTGTAGCGAACTTCTGAAAGGCGACCAGCTTGTCCTGAATGGACGAAAACGGAAGATTAGCAAGCATTGCACAATATTGTAATCATTCGAGGGGGCAAATAACCTTTTCAGGCTTTGGCGGGTCTTTAGGTAGTTCCACCGGTAGCAGATCAGCTAATTCCACTTGGCCCCGAAGCCACAAATCATCGTAAGCCCTTAGCAAAGAAACAAATGGTAAATTCTCTCGGATTATTCATTGATCTCACAAAGTGACTTTAAAACACTTGCTTACGTATGCGACATCTTGATTCTTCGAGGCAGTTACACGTCTACGAACGAAAACCTTGTTTTCGCAAAACAGTACTCCAGGCGGCCATGTTCCGTAAAATACACGTGACCATAGCAACCTACCTGGTACGAGAGACCATCTTCTCTCCTTCTTTCTCAGCAAACTGGACGACTGTAGTTTCGAGAATGAAATCAGTAGTCAGTAGTGATTCTTCAGTGGTCAAAGATGTTTCCAAAGAGCTGTAAGTATTAAAAATCGCTTGCGTAGGCTGCCCCAGGACAGTGTACTGTATCATAGCTTTATGGCATAGAAAGACATACACACGTCCTATGGTTTGTATTGTCTACAGTTTGCTGGCAGAGTTTATCAGAACTCTCAACTGATTGGCTAACTTGCACTATGAATGTCTTTGTTCACACCCCAGTCCTAGGTGCCTTCCTCTTGTCTGCATCAAATCATTTCCATACTACCATTAATTTTTAATTAATGATTATCACACTATAATGCTATAAGATGGAATAATGATTAATGTGTCTCTCCCCTCCCCCCCCCCCCCCCCATTGCATCTTTCACCAATTGATCTAATTAGAGACCACCAATATGAACATATCGTACATCATGAAAAGATTGCATATCCACAGACCGCAACTTGGGGCTGTGTGGCTGTGTTAAAGCTTTGCCGGCAAATTTATCAATTCCACAGTAAGAATGAACTGGAGCTTTCATAATTGTGTCATGAAAACATTGTGCAAAGGAATTTTAACCAAAAACAGCAGTTTTTCTACACACAATCTTTTCATGATTTAGGGCATACATACGTGTCATTCGTTTTAGTCTCCAAGTGCATGTGTGATTCTATCCATTGGCATCTTCACTATATTATTATTATACAATCTATGTTGTTTCATTGAAGGAAGCGTTACATGAGAAAGGAAGCGAGAGAGAATGGATTCGATACTAGTGTCTCTGGCCAAACGGGATCCTTTTCCTATTCAAAGGGGGTAGGTGTTGTGTACTCAGCCCATGATTTGTACCTTATATAGTCAGACCTCACTTATCCCCACACATCCAATCTGGATGAAATCACGGATAGAGAGAGGGAACTGGATAATTAAGGGAGCACTAATATAGTGTACAATAGGATTACTGCAAATTTATTCCAATAAAAAAACTAGTGGAGAAGGGGAATTGCTTATTATCCAGGAGTACGTATTGACCAGGTACTTACGTACGTATGCTCCCTCTCTTAGGGATCCGCCCACTATCAAGCTCTTCTTGAGACGTGCTTCAGAAACTACCAGTCCAATCCAGCTATGGACAAGCACATGACCGAATCTACCCTGGTATGGTTTACCTCTGCAGCTGGTCCTGCTGTGCAGTAACTGCAACTGATGTAGAGTTGGGATTGTGTACGTAATTTGTGTATTTAATGTCTCATGCGTGGCTATGTATTCTACAGATGCTGGCCAGGGGAGTTGCATCACATCGTGAAGTACCACCAAGGTATGTGTGTATCAGTATAATACGTACGTACGTGCGTGCGTATGTGCATTTGTTCATTGTATGTATGTATGTAGATACACATGTATGAATGCTTTTCACAGACCTTTAGTACTTTGGTACCTTCTATATATGTATACATTCGGACGTATGTTGATATTTACTACGTGATATGCCCATACTTGCAGATGTATGTAGGTAGGTATGTTGGTAGGTATGATTGCTCTACACTTTGTATGTATGAACACGTGTTTGAACACACAAATGTATGGGATGTGATATGCAGTGTTTGTAGGGTTTTATATTCATGTCATGGTACTCTAGTAAGAGCACTCTATTGCTAGAATGGATGCCCGGAGCTTTGTTTGGGGGGGGGGGGGGGGTAAGTAGGGGGTATTTGCGGGGATGCTAATGTTTCATAGTACACCACATGGCTGACTGGTGCACCCCTTATTTTATATTTACACTTTGTACATATTTACATACATATGTACATACATAGGTGTATCACATGCTCCTATTGGTGTGTTGTGCAAGTATTACACTCCTTCTGTAGGTAGTGGAAATGAAACATTGTCTTCAAGTGTGTTATACCTGTCTCATGTTGTAGGTCGCTTCCTCGACAGTCAGTGAAGATGACGTCGAGTGCAAACGAACCCATGAAACTGAGAGAGAAGAGAATGATCGCCACTGTATCCAGCCTCCTCTCTGATTGTGCTCTACAGGTGAGGCCTTTCACTGTGTTTACATTGTCCACAGTGTGTGTGTGGTATACAGTACAGTGGAACCTGCCTAATCCAGCACCTCTATAAACCAGCATTCTCCTAAACCAGCCAAGATTCTCTGGCACCGATCATTAATTTACCATACAAACTGACCTCTATAATCCAGTAACCTGCTAATCCAGCACTGCTTTTCATTCCCCAACGGGTGCTAGATTATGCAGGTTCCACTGTAGTTGACCCTTTCACTGTACAGCATACGTACGTACGTACAGTACGTACATACATACGTATGCATGTACATACTGTACGTACATACGTATGCATGTACGTACAGTATGTACATATGTACGTATTGTACATGTTTGTATTATGCCAATGTGTAGTGGGTGCCTTTATATGATAGTATGCAAGTATGCATTGTACATACCTTAGTACATATGTGTATGCTTGATGCTTGAACTTTATTACGTATGTGAGCATGTGGATACAAACTACGGAGTATGGATGATTAGTGGCACATTTGTTCACAGACAGGTGATCCAAGAAGTCAGTCAGCCAGAACTCGTAAATCTCCTTCATCTACCCCTTTGTGGTCCCCTCAGTCCTCGCACCCCTCTACTCCGACACTTTCCCCATCTCCGTCATCTTCTCATGTTTCCATCACTGGACCATCTGCGATGTGTGAATCACACCACATACATACTAACCCTGGTAGCAGAGAAGAAAACCATTCCCCTCACAATAAGGAGTCACTTTTAACGTTTTCTTCGAGGAGCACAATCACGGACTCACATTCTCACATGTCTAGCAGTGAGGGTGCATTGAATTCCTCAATAGCGAATGCTGACACCTTAGATGTGGACAGTGTTGTGTCGCAGAGTGGAGCCTTGAGTACTACCAATGCAAGACATCTCACATATGCTCAGTCAACGCAGACAATGGACCACAAAGGTACAGCCACTGAACCTACACCTGTTCTTTGAGCATGTGCACGATTGCACATATGGAGAATCTGTGTACATATGCATTTTAGGATGTATCCATGCACATACATATGTATATAAGCTCTCTATCCCTCAATTTCTGGGGTGACTCTATCCCTCAATTTCTGGGGATAGGCGGGTCTAGAAGCTATCGAGAGAGGCTGGCACCCCTCGCCTACTTTAAGTAAAGCCTGGCTGCATTGTGTGTACTTTGTGACTGTTATGGTATGCATGCCATGCGGCGAACCATTTGTACTGCGATTATACACATCTACGTTTTACCAATAGCTTTTACTTTCTGGGTCTGCCGTGCATGTGTATGTATGTATGCATGTACGTACAGTATGTAGTGTTAGAAATATGAAATGGATAGTGTTTGGACAAACGTCCTAGCACCATCATTTTGGATGGGACAAATTCAATTTTGCTCGGACAATTTATGGAAAAGATACACATGTGCTACAGTAAACATGCATAGTACAGAGTTGCATCACTTTTATCCTAGTACAGCTGTTAGTTAACTTTAACGTACTAACATCACCGTCTGCACACATGAAGTGAACATTTGTTTGGTTAGTTCTCAGTCAAATGTCTGACCCAAACATTTTTGAGTCGGACAAAATGCCAAAATAGTTGGACAATGTCTGAATGCTGACCATTATTTCTAACACTGAGTATGTACATGTACGTACATACATGGTTCATTGTGTGCAATAGACTGTATTGTGAGCACTGCATAAAAAATGTATAGGTTTTTGTACTGTTCGAAGGTATCCAAGTGAACTTCAACGAGAGGATCAGTCAAGGAGTGGGTGCTACAGGAGTTGAAGACAGCTCCACACAGACAGCCATGCACAAAGGAACTCAAACTGACTTGTCACATGTACGTACATACATACGTATATGCTGTATGTTTGTAACTTGTGAGTACTTGTAAGTAATACTGTACGTGTGTGTGTGTCATGGCAGTGTACAGTATGTATGAAGTACATACATACGTATGTATATACTGTACACTGTACATACACATGCGTACTTATGCAGAATGTGCACTATGTACAGGATGTACATACTTACTATAATACAGTGAAATTTGCTTAGTAAGTAATTGGCTTAGACCAGTACATGCACACCTCATTCTGTCCCTATCTCATGTTCATTGCTATACCCACAAAACCAGTGTGTCTGATAGCTACCATCGGTTTAGTTTCCTCTTTCAAGAGATGTACTAAGCAAGTTTGCTGCACATACGTATACCATTTTTTGTACAGGCCTCACATCACACTAGTGCGCCACACATCACACTAGTACGCCTCACATCACACTAGTACGCCACACATCACACTAGTACGCCTCACATCACACTAGTACGCTGCACATCACACTAGTACGCCGCACATCACACTAGTACGCCACACATCACACTAGTACGCCTCACATCACAGTAGTACACCGCACATCACACTAGTACTGTGCACATCACACTAGTACGCTGTACATCACACAAATTCTGTACATGCTTGTGTGCCCTTCCTGCCTGTAGCTGATGAACCAGTTCTACCTGAGGTATACTGAGGAGAGGGTGCCCCTCAGGGCTGCCGATCAGCAACATCTTTGCACTGCTGTGGAGAACGCCGACCTCTGCACTGAAGTTGATCTTAACTCTCAAGTGGTGAGTTTGGACCGAGTGCTGCTGGGCAGGGGAGTCTGCAGCTGTACTACATTGATCCTGGTTGGCCCTGTATACAGAACCACATATATTCATAACAACTCTTGAAGCAGACGAGCCAGTATACATACATTTATATAGCACTATGTTCATAAATATTCTTGAAGGAGACTAGGGAACCAGGGAACTAACAGTGCCAACCACGGCAAGCCTATACCTGTGTGTCCATAGGTGAAAGAACGAGGTGAGGGAGAGGGCAGATGCCTCCTACCACCCTTTATCTTTGGCAGTAGGGTAGACCTTTGTTACAGTACATTAGGTAGGTACGTAGGTAGGTAGGTGGAAGGGGACATGTACAAACTTCATGTATTGTTTTTTTTTTTTATTAAAGGTACAAAGTAGTCTGTCTCCTACACTGTCAAATTTCCACTCCCTGTGCTTAGTGGGTGGTTGTAGTAGAGTAGGTCAGACTATAGAGGTGTGTGTGTACGTACTTACCATCTTACCATCTGGACTGGATTGTGTACTGTAGATGAGGTAGGGACAGAGTGAGGAGTGCTTGCTACCCATGGGTATGTACGCACAGTGCATGCATACTGTATGTACTCAGCCAGATACTTGTGTTCAGAACAAGTTATATGGAATCCCCCTTCTCCCTTACGTACATACACCACAGAAGGATGGAGGTGACTGCTCCAGTGCAGAAGGTGAGGTTGATCACCAGCAGGAGGTACACAGCGGGCTAGAGACCAGATCTACAGGTGCTGAGGTGTTGAGTCTTCCCTTAGCTTGCCCGTCAGACCCTTGTAGAGACCAGTCACACAACCCTGTCGTGTGTAAAGCATTGCTGGAGGCATGCAGAGTGGGGGATGTGCAGTGTGTAGAGGACACCCTGAGCAAGCATGGGTGAGATACGGAGAGATATGCTGCTGGATTCTAATGGACTGCATGTCTTAGGAGACCTACAGGGGTTCAATCATATTCTGAAACCGTCTGATCCATCCCTGACCTACTGATCCCTGACCTACAGGGGTTCAATCATATTCTGAAAACATCTGATCCATGGGGGGGGGGGGGGGGGATGTGTGTAGTATGTCTGCTTGTCACACATATACAACATGTACATACAGTTTTGATAGGTCCCCTTTGTGGTGCAGCTTTGATGTCCAGTTCTCATGTTTTCACCTGACAGCATGTACAGTACATTGGCTTACTGGGCTCCTACAGCTGTACAGTACATTGGGGTACTGGGCTCCTACAGCATGTACAGTACATTGGCTTACTGGGCTCCCACAGCATGTACAGTACATTGGGGTACTGGGCTCCTACAGCATGTACAGTACATTGGCTTACTGGGCTCCTACAGCATGTACAGTACATTGGCTTACTGGGCTCCTACAGCATGTACAGTACACTGGCTTACTGGGCTCCCACAGCATGTACAGTACATTGGCTTACTGGGCTCCTACAGCATGTACAGTACATTGGCTTACTGGGCTCCTACAGCATGTACAGTACATTGGCTTACTGGGCTCCTACAGCATGTACAGTACACTGGCTTACTGGGCTCCCATAGCATGTACAGTACATTGGGGTACTGGGCTCCTACAGCATGTACAGTACATTGGGGTACTGGGCTCCTACAGCATGTACAGTGCATTGGGGTACTGGGCTCCCACAGCATGTACAGTACATTGGCTTACTGGGCTCCTACAGCAAGTACAGTACATTGGCTTACTGGGCTCCTACAGCTGTACGTGTGTCTTAGTGTGCAAGTGTGTCAATGGACCATTTTCTGATGCATATTACATATTGGTAGCTTTCATACATTCCTATGTAAATATGTACTTGCAGTACAGTGCATACAATGTCATATGTATGTACCTATGTGCGCATATATGTACTGCATACACTTGTACTCTCCTGTAACCCTCCTGTATGTGTGCTCAGGATGAATGGTGTGTGTGATGAGTGTTTGGAGATGACAGGACTGCATTGTGCAGCATCAAATGGTCACTTGGAAGTACTTCAGGTGTGTGCATGCACGTGTATGTGTCCAATAGGCGTACGAGTTCATCTTTCTCTCTCTCTCTCTCTCTCTCTCTCTCTCTCTCTCTGTGTGTGTGTGTGTGTGTGTGTGTGTGTGTGTGTGTGTGTGTGTGTGTGTGTGTGTGTGTGTGTCACTGTGTGTGTGTGTGTGTGTGTGTGTGTGTGTGTGTGTGTGTGTGTGTGTGTGTGTGTGTGTGTGTGTGTGTGTGTGTGACGGTGTGTGTGTGTGTGTGTGTGTGTGTGTGTGTGTGTGTGTGTGTGTGTGTTTGCATGCATACTTTTGACTTGGCCCATAAAGAGCCACTTGCTGACTTGTGCATACTTAATTGTCCCCATTTCTCTTGTCTCCCTCCGTTACTATACATAGGTCTTCCTTAAGGCTGGGCAAAATATGAATCAGACATCCGCTACTGGCAAAACAGCATTGCATTATTCTGCCATGAAGTAAGAGCTAATTGTGTTCAATTAGTGATTGATTTAAATGTTAAGTCTTCCTTTCTTCATTGAGTGGTCACCTTGAATGCTGTCGGTTACTACTGGAGGCTGGTAGTGACGTACATGTTTGTGACAGTCATGAGCAAACTCCACTGGACTTGGCGAAAGTGTGTACGTGTGTGTGTGTGCATATGTGCGTGTGTGTGCGTGCGTGCGTGCGTGTGTGTGTGTGTGTGTGTGTATGTGTGTGTGTGTGTGTGTGTGTGTGTGTGTGTGTGTGTGTGTGTGTGTGTGTGTGTGTGTGTGTGTGTGTGTGTGTGTACTTGTGTGTGTGTGCATTCATGCAGGTGCATACTTTGTATGCTGTCCTTTTTGTTATCATGTCATGCACATTTGATCAGTTATGTGTGTACCTCCATATCTGTGGATTTATGTGTATGTATTCGCCCTTTTCACAGAATCTAGGACACCACAATCTTACAACTACACTGGAGCACACAGGTACATACTGTATGTACATGCGTATGCCCATGTTGTAGTCAGTGTGATTTTATATGATTGTCGAGTCTAATCCCAGATACATGTACGTATGTACATGTGTGCAACCCTAAGAGCACGCAGAAACATGCAACTCTAACTGGCATGAATCCATTCATTGATGACCACAAGCACAATTATTGTACACACATGCAATGCCATTATTTCTCTATATGGTACACACATACACAAGTGCACACGTGCATGCATGCATGCATGCAAGCACACACACACACACACACACGCACACACACGCACACACACAAATGTACACTCATACACACACACATACATACGTACACACACACACACACACACACACACACACACACACACACACACACACACACACACGCACGCACGCACACACAAACGTACACACATACGCACACACATACATACGTACGTACGTACACACACACACACACACACACACACACACACACACACACACACACACACACACATACACACACACACACACACACTACCTGGACTGGAGTGCTTAAAGTGTAGCACTGAAGGAAATTTACCTGATCAGTATCACATACTCAGTGTGTCTATAAGCCTCTTTGTACCTCACTAGATGATGGTGAAAAACTGAAACCTGTAGTAGGTGCTAGAGGTGACAATCAAAGCACCATTGATCATTCAGTTTCTGTGGCCAGCCTGTCACATGACAGTTCTGTGACAGATGCTCTGGTATATTATGTGTGTGTTAATGCTCTTATGCTATAAGTTGTCTGTTATTGTATATTTGGGAGTACAGGTGGAACCTCTGTAATCTGACATCTCAATAATCCAACATCTTAATCATCCAACATTCTCCCTAATCGGACCATTTTGAGGAGTAATCACCATACTACATGTACTAAGGGTTGCTCCATAGTCCAGCAACCACCGTAGTCCAATGCCTTCTTTGTTTTGCGCTGAGTATCTGAGTATAGAGGTTCCATTGCATGCATGTTCCTGAATATGTGACAGTTGCCATAGTGTTATGTTGGCATAATTACATACATACGTACTTCCCTGTGAAGGAGCTGCCACAGACTGTGTGTGGACAAGACTTACAAGACCCCTCTGCGGATGAACCAAACCACTGACCTGTGCACAATGGTTTGAGGTTTTCCTACCACCACTTTTGTTTTTGCTTCAAATTTGCTCATTATTTCAATTTTGATATGAAAAAAATGTTATGTATTCATTCATGTTTATGTACTGTATAAAGTATCTAAAATAGTCACTTTCTTTGAATGGTATAATACATATGTAGTTGTCATAGCTACGTATAATATAGATGCTGCATACTTCATATAAAAAACCATTTCGGGTTGCTTGATGCAGGGGGGGGGGGGGGGGATACCATCTTATTGCCAAATAGGTACAAAAAACAAACTGTACTTAATTCTTAGTTAAAACTTAGCTCCTTTCCACCCATAAAAAGGAACTAAGGGGAAGATATTATGCACTATGTATGCACATATGTGTGTATACGCACATATGTACAATGTGGATGTCTTGCATGTTTTGACATATATAAAATGTACTAGGAGGCCATATGGCCCACCCCTTACTTCTTCGTAATATAGGGTCGAATGTCACATTGCACGTGTCTGTGATACACTGTTGTCTGCATGTAACTTCTGCAACCTTCCACCCCCCACCCCCAGTGGGTTGGGGTCTTCAGTCGAGTATGCTCCTCTGTTTGTGTATAGGCCATCTCTATAGGCAGAAGAAGCCATGCAAAGAACCATTCCACCCCTCATTCTTTACTGGAGGGACCCCCATTGCTATGTTGTTTACAGTTCTCTGGTGTGGGTTACCATTCCTCATCACAATCTGTCAGATCAGTTCAAAGGTTGGAGGGTAGTTGTCAAGGAGGGAGCTGCTGTAAACACCCAGGGCTTCTCTGCTGTTGTTTCCACCCTCCCTTCCTGTCATCCTAGCAGCTGATCATGAGCTAGTTTCTACACAATTCATGAACTAAGATGTACGTACAGAGGATGTGTGTATATATGTATATACGTACATAAGTACCTACAATACATACGAACGTATATGTCTTCTACTGTAATGTGTGTGGACATGGGGTAGATGACCTTCAGAGAGTGTCAGCTATGGAGTGATATTGCACCCTTGTGTGTAATCTCTTATACCAGCACCCACACACATACATACGCATGTATATGCACACACACATGCACACACACACACACACACACACACACACACACACACACACACACACACACACACACACACACACACACACACACATATACACACACAGCCATACGATTTGCATTGATTCGCACAACCAATGCTTATTGTATGGTCCACACAAAGGAGCTCTGCGTAGTGTTGAATAAAGAAATCTATATACTGTGCATCAGAGTGATCATGCATATATACTAAGTATATGACGATCGAACAGAGTCATGTATTGTATATGCCCTGCATGATTCAGAAGTAAATAGATCAAGATACAATAGATCTGTGTGTGTGTGTGTGTGTATGTGTGTGTGTGTGTGTGTGTGTGTGTGTGTGTGTGTGTGTGTGTGTGTGTGTGTGTGTGTGTGTGTGTGTGTGTGTGTGTGTGTGTGTGTGTAGCCCAGTTGGTGTGAGGGGCTGGTTAGTAATCTCTTTTAAGAGCTTAAGCCTGTTGCCAGCAGGTGGTGCTTTTGGAAGGATGAAAACTGGAACTCTCAGCTGCTTACAGGTGAAATCATACCTGTCAGCCTCAACCACTGGAAACATTAAATGTGACTTGGGTATTTCTTTATCAGACTCTTAGCAGGGTGCTGGTCATTGGCTGGTGCCCTAGATGCTATTAGCCTGGATATTACCGAGTTTAGGGTTGGGAATCACTGCTGCTGTGAGTTAGGTGGACACGCCACCGCTCTTCAGCTGCAGCCCAGCCCTACCCATCTCGTGGGGCTTGCAACCTCACAGATGGGCAACCCCTGATTGCACGAGGGGGCCATCAGGGATGGTGGGGGTAGGTGGGCCCATATCCAGTGGGTCTCTCCCTCACGATGTCTGGTGGCTCACCCCCCAGTTGGGCCCCTTTGGGGGCCCAACAAGGGGGCCACGATATAGCCCGCACTGCAGGCTGTGGCATTACAAGTTACAAGTTACAAGTGTGTGTGTGTGTGTGTGTGTGTGTGTGTGTGTGTGTGTGTGTGTGTGTGTGTGTGCACGCGCACACATATGTATGCATGCTTGTGTACGTTTCACTCACTGCATGCTGTGCATGGACGATATATGTATGTATGTTCACTTTGTTTGTGTAGGCAATTGCAAGGTTGTGTAGAATGCTCACTATGTTATGCGAGCTTCTGTGTATATGGGAACTATTGGCACTTGTCAATCTTGTTCATTCCACTCTGGATGGACTGTTCATCCCTTTGAGGTACAGCTGAAGGAATAATGCTTCAGGAGACATTCCTTTGAGTTGTTTGGTTACTGAGACACTGTTCAAGTGGACTTGTTGCATGTTGAGGTCCTCCTGAGGTGGTTGGCAAGTGACAAATGAAGCGGTTCTACTATATACACACATACCTGTGAGTGTGAACATACATGTATCTGCTTGCAGAGTACTACACTAGAATCCACACCGCACCACATGGTTCCACACACCCATGCTGTGGGGTGCCCTTTTCATTACATATGTACACTCAATCTATATGCACTCACCCTCGCTCAAAAATTCACCTGACAGTACAGCAAAACCTCCATAATAAGGACACCATCGGGACCACAGTAAGCTGCCCTGTACAGTGAAACCTCTACAATAAGGACAGCATCGGGACCACAGTAAGCTGTCCTGTACAGTGAAACCTCTATAATAAGGACACCATTGGGACCATATTAAGTTGTCCAGTAGGGAGTACACCTCATTACTACTTAGCTAAGACTCATCCAAAATTCTTGTTTATCTGTTTAGAGCACACAAACCATCATCATCATCTGACATCCCATTCTACATCCCATTGTACATTCCATTTATTTAGCAATGCATGTTACCATCCCATTGTACATCCCATTTATTTAGCATGTTATCCTTACACAATCACCACATGTCACCACCTCTTTTGTATAAAAGCTTCGAGTTTTCACCCTGTGATATTCCCTGATGAAGGCAACTGTGTTGCCGAAATGTTGGAATTACTATTTTTCAAATTCTGGCTAGTGTGGATGATTTAGGATTAATTGTCCAGTATATGGAGGTGTCCTTGTTTCGGATGATTCAAACTAGTGGCCATATACTAGATTGTAATGCACACATGTACTGTGTATAGATCAAAAGTTTTCATGCAATGAAAGTGAGATGCTGTGTGTATAACAAAATTAATGAATAAACAATGCATGTGCAGTGTACTGAGATCACCGAGGATAACTTCTGACAATCTCTCTAGCTGGATCTCCCCACAACATCTTGAAGTGATTTGCCCCCACACCATCACAAAGGACAGGGTCCCTACCCCTAGGGTGGTTGTAATTGGGTTTTGTTGTCTAGCAAGCAATCTTATCTTGTGACTGTATTTGGTTGTCTGCAAGTCTCCCTACCTTTCATGATGATTTATGGCTCACATGTGTTGATCTAATTCTTCTTGTCAAACTGTGACTAGTGTGGGAGCCAGGAGTAGGGCTTTGTGTTCCTAATGGTATTCATGAAGTATTTGATTGACATCTGCCATATAATAGAAGTTTAGCGCTTTGATCAGCTTATAAGACCAGCTGATCAGACAGTGGAAGCATTGTCTTGTACCTGCTATTGTGGAGGAATGAAGGTCCTAGGTATGCACTGTAAGTGTCCTATATGTATGTGAAATACTGTACATACAGTAGCAATTGGGCTTTATTTCTCTCTCTCTGTGTGTGTGTGTGTGTGTGTGTGTGTGTGTGTGTGTGTGTGTGTGTGTGTGTGTGTGTGTGTGTGTGTGTGTGTGTGTGTGTGTGTATGTGTGTGTGTGTGTGTGGTGCATGTGTGTGCATGCAATGGTGTGTGCATGTGTGTGTATTCAAGTGGATACTGTATGTTATACTCTGTGTTGGGCGTATAAGTATTGGTACAGACTGTATACGAGAAGGACTGCACATGACTATTGTAGAACAAATGGTATTTATATATATATTGTAATGCACATTGTTCAATAACTATGCAGACATATGCTAACAAGTACCTATTCCTGTTTGTTCCTTCAGCTGCGGTAATTCTTCTGAGTTTGGTGTCGACTGTGTGGACTCAGACACAAAGTACATATACGTCTTGTGCACCCTATATTATTGAATACATGTACAGTACAAGTACATATATCTATGTAATAATCACTCTCTCTTTTCTGTTTGTTTGTTTGATTTGCAGTTAGATTCTCGGGAGCAGGTTTGTAAATTATTCAATTGTATTTCTTCGAGTACACATGTGGTATTTTCATTTGTACGTGATATTCACCCTCTGGTTTCAGTAAAAAATTCTGGAGGTTCAGCTGTGTTCGAATGGACAGTGACTGGATTGAGTGATGTCGCTTTCTCCTGTACCTTCAACGACGGACCTCCTTTTGCCTGTGAGCTGGTTTTGTGATTATGCTCCTCTACAACAACTGAAATGTGCTATCCAGCTTTCGTTTTGCAATTGTGGTGGTACGTGTACATCATGTGTTGATTTACAGTGGAACCTCCTAATAAAGGACACTTTAGGACAGTCCCTTGTGTCTCTGCTTCTGTTATGCAAATGTGGTATTATATGGAACCTCAAAAATAAAGGACACTTTAGGACAGTCCTATATGAAGATATAATGAGGTCCAGATACAAAGGGAACAATTTACGATGTGATATGCGTATTCATAATGTACAGTAGATTTGCTTCTCAACTTCTGTTCTGACAAGTGATGTTGTCTGGATAAACTAGGCTCAAACAAACAAACCAGAACCTGTTGCACTTGCAATAATGAAATGCTGCCAGTTTACATTTTGTATGCTGAATTGCTACACTGCAGGTGAATCGGGCTACACAGTGCCAGCAGCCAACCTTAGCGATGGAAGTAATGTACTGATGGTGACTGGCTCTTCTGGTGACCTCACTCTCGGTCCTCTAGAGCTAACATTCACTAAGGCAACCACACCTCCTGCTAGTGTGATGCTTCAAGGTGTGTCACACACATATGTATACATCATGAGAACTGTTTATGTCTTCACATGTGAATGAATTGTCATTCATGCGTACATTGCTACAGGTTCTGTTGAGGGAGAGTCCCTTGTGTTCACCTGGACTGGGCCTGACAATGCTGTATACAAATGTGTCCTTGACAATCAAGAACAATTCGATTGTGAGTTTTATAAGTGGAAATGCTTCCTTTCCTGCTTTATGTCACTTCCTGTGCTTTCTTCTCCAGGCGCGTCTGGTTACAAGCTGGCCTTCAGTGAAGCAGGAGCAGGTGAACATACGTTTGTAGTGAAAGCCATTGTGAGCAGCCAAGAGGTAGCATCAGGAACAGCTACCTTTACTGTACCGAGTAAGTGTCAGCCATTTTGTTTTTATGAGAACTCAACAGTAATGAATGTTTTTGCTATAATACCATGTGACCATTGCAGCACCTCCACCACCAAGTGTAGCAATTGATTTGTCAGGTAAAGTATATATTTAATGGTATGTTGGTCTTCGTTCAGGTTGTTAGTTGCTGTAATTGGCTATTTCTCTAGCTGCTATTGAGGGACAGGAACTTGCCTTCTCATGGACACCAGCTAGTGGTGCTGTGTACAGATGTACATTGGACGGTGGAGAAGAGTTTGATTGTGAGTGGCTATTGACAGGACAAATCCATCAATTTCATTTTATGCATCTACTTCCATCCAGGCTCATCTGGTTACAAGCTGTCCTTCAGTGATGCAGGAGCAGGTGACCATTCTTTTGTAGTCAGAGCCTATGTAAATGGTCAATTGGCAGGATCAGGAACAGCCACCTTCACCATTCCCAGTAAGTGTCAGCCATTTTGTATTCATAAGAACTCAAAAGTGATGAATGTTTTTGCTATAATTCTTATGTGAACTTACAGCTCCCCCACCTCCAAGTGTATCAGTTGACTTGTCAGGTAAAAAATGAAAAGTGGTGTATTTTCTTGACCCATCTTTCCAGCTACTTATTTCCTTTAGCTGCTGTTGCGGGACAGGAATTTGCCTTCTCATGGACACCAGCCATTGGTGCTGTGTACAGATGTACATTGGACGATGGAGAGGAGTTTGATTGTGAGTATGTATTATGTATATGTAGGTATCAAAGAATTGTACTAAACATCGAAGTCACTTGTGTTTACTTATGCATGTACTTCCATCCAGGCTCATCTGGTTACAAGCTGTCCTTCAGTGATGCAGGAGCAGGTGAACATTCTCTTGTAGTCAGAGCCTACGTGAATGGCCAATTGGCAGGATCAGGAACAGCCACCTTCACTGTTCCAAGTAAGTGTTAACCTTTTCGTATATAGACATAGTTGTTGATTTTTGTGGGCTGAAATTCTTTCCACAGCTCCCCCACCTCCAAGTGTATCAGTTGATTTGTCAGGTAAATGATGAAATGTGGTGTAATCTTCTACGAGTCCATCTTTTTAGCTACTTTTCTTCTTTAGCTGCTGTTGAGGGACAGGAACTTGCCTTCTCATGGACACCAGCCAGTGGTGCTGTGTACAGATGTACATTGGACGATGGAGAAGAGTTTGATTGTGAGTATGGATTATGGACATCAAAATTGCACTGAACATCAAAGTTACTTCTTGTGTTTATGTATGTGTCTACTTCCATCCAGGCTCATCTGGTTACAAGCTGTCCTTCAGTGATGCAGGAGCAGGTGAACATTCTCTTGTAGTCAGAGCCTATGTGAACGGTCAATTAGCAGGATCAGGAACTGCCACCTTCACTGTACCAAGTAAGTGTCAGCCATTTTTTTTCTGAAAATTCAACAGTGATGAATTTGTCATGTAATACATTGCAGCTAGCCCACCTCCAAGTGTATCAGTTGATTTGTCAGGTAAATAATGAAATGTTGCAAAATTTTCTTTGACTCCATCTTGCTAGTTTATTATTTTTCTTTAGCTGCTGTTGAGGGACAGGAACTTGCCTTCTCATGGACACCAGCCAGTGGTGCTGTGTACAGATGTACATTGGACAATGGAGAAGAGTTTAATTGTGAGTATGGATTATTACTGTATATGTTCACATCAGAATTGCATGTACTGAACATCGAAGTCACTTCTTGTCTTTACGTATGTATATATGTACTTGGATCCAGGCTCATCTGGTTACAAGCTGTCCTTCAGTGATGCAGGAGCAGGTGAACATTCTCTTGTAGTCAGAGCCTATGTGAACGGTCAATTGGCAGGATCAGGAACAGCCACCTTCACTGTTCCAAGTAAGTGTCAGCCATTTTATGTTCAGGAAACTCCATAGTTGTTGATTTTTAGGGATTGAAATGCTTTTCTGCAGCTCCCCCACCTCCAAGCGTATCAGTTGATTTGTCAGGTAAAGTACTATAAATGTTTGATATTATGTTGGTTTTTGTTCGGGTTGGTAGTTGCTGTGATTGGCTATTTCCGTAGCTACTGTTGAGGGACAGGAGCTTGCTTTTGCATGGACACCAGCCAGTGGTGCTATGTACAGATGTACATTGGACGATGGAGAAGAGTTTGATTGTGAGTGGCTATTGACAGGTCAAAACCATCAAATTCATTTTATGCATCTATTTCCATCCAGGCTCATCTGGTTACAAGCTGTCCTTCAGTGATGCAGGAGCAGGTGAACATTCTCTTGTAGTCAGAGCCTACGTGAATGGTCAATTGGCAGGATCAGGAACAGCCACCTTCACTGTTCCAAGTAAGTGTTAACCTTTTCCTATATAGACATAGTTATTGATTTTTGTGGGCTGAAATGCTTTCCACAGCTCCTCCACCTCCAAGTGTATCAGTTGATTTGTCAGGTAACTGATGAAATGTGGTGTAATCTTCTTCGACTCCATCTTTTAGCTACTTTTTTCCTTTAGCTGCTGTTGAGGGGCAGGAACTTGCCTTCTCATGGACACCAGCCAGTGGTGCTATGTACAGATGTACATTGGACAATGGAGAAGAGTTTGACTGTGAGTATGTATTATTATAATGTAGACACCAAAGAATTTGTACTGAACATCGAAGTCACTTGTGTTCACGTATGCACGTATTTCCATCCAGGCTCATCTGGTTACAAGCTGTCCTTCAGTGAAGCAGGAGCAGGTGAACATTCTCTTGTAGTCAGAGCCTACGTGAACGGTCAATTGGCAGGATCAGGAACAGCCACCTTCACCGTACCAAGTAAGTGTCAACCATTTTGTATTCATAAGAACTCAAAAGTGATGCGTGTTTTTGCTATAATTCTTATGTGAACTTACAGCTCCCCCACCTCCAAGTGTATCAGTTGACTTGTCAAGTAAACAATGCAATCTGGTGTATTCTTCTTTGACTCCATCTTGCTAGTTCTTGTTTCCTTTAGCTGCTGTTGAGGGACAGGAACTTGCCTTCTCATGGACACCAGCCAGTGGTGCTGTGTACAGATGTACATTGGACGATGGAGAAGAGTTTGATTGTATGTATTATTATATGTAGACACCAAATAATTGTACTGAACATCGAAGTCACTTCTTGTGTGTATGTATCTACTTCCATCCAGGCTCATCTGGTTACAAGCTGTCCTTCAGTGATGCAGGAGCAGGTGACCATTCTCTTGTAGTCAGAGCCTACGTGAACGGTCAAGTGGCAGGATCAGGAACAGCCACCTTCACTGTTCCAAGTAGGTACCGGTATTAGGCTCTGTTTTACCAAAATGAGCATTGTCAGTGTAAACCTACATTGTTCCCACTTCCAGCGGTTGCCCCTCCTGCTTATGCACTAAGTGAGTTGTTGGCGATTTTGTTGTGACATGTTTCTTCTCATGTTGTAGTAGTGTCCATTACAGATATCCTCATAAAGGGTTGCCCTTTCGTCTCTATTTGTAGCTCTCTCTGTCAGTGAAGTGGAAGAAGGGGGGTATTCTGTGACCTGGAATTCTGCTGATGGACTGACCTTCACTTGCGCTCTTGATGACAGTCCACCAACCAGCTGTGAGTGTGTGTTCGTGCTAGGTATCTAGCGTTGGCAAGGGAATGCGGATGTGCACGAGTGTGCTTTGAGTTGCAAGCACTAGTATGTACATACGTATACAGGAAAACCTCTGTTGTAGAACACCTTCGCAATGTAGCCATCTCCTTTAGCAGGACACCACTGCTCTGCCCCATTTGACATCCCTTACATTGACGTGTTAACATAGAAAACCTCCGAGATAAGCTCCCTTAGATTCAACCGCGAGGTTGAATCTAAGGGACCCTCCATATCCTAGTAACTGGTGAAAGTTGATGTATAGTTCAGTGCCCATAAACCTTTATACAGTACATATGCAGGGTGTTTGTCAATCATGGCTCCACAGTGTATATTTTGCATGTCTTCTCCGATTCTTCTGCCCGAAGGAGTGGCAAATCTTATCACTTACAGGGTTCGGCCTACACTGGTCGGAAGTGGTCAGGTCCAACCAGCAAATTCATGATCACCTTGGAAGATTTTTGAGCAGAACCCTATAATTCCTGGGTGCCTAGAGTAGCAGCCATTGGCTAAAGGCTTCCATCCCTGTTTAAAATAAGCTTGCCCAAACTAACCCAGCCCAGCTCAACAACAAGCACCGCACTACAGCACTTATGTACATGAAATTTCACAACAGACTCTCTGCATTGTGTGTGATCAATGAAATGCTGTAGGTCAGAATGTATCTACAGTGAAACTTGCTTATTACATACGTACCTCAAAGGGGACACAAAGTACGTCTTATCAGAGGTACTTACTATCAGGGTTGGTTTATGTACATGAGGTATACACAGGGACAGAATGAGGAGTACTTGCTATCCAGGAGTGTGTACTAAACCAGGTACTTACTATCAGGGTTGGTTTTTGTACATGAGGTATACACAGGGACAGAATGAGGAGTACTTGCTATCCAGGAGTATGTACTAAACCAGGTACAATACTTACTATCAGGGTTGGTTTATGTACATGAGGTACTAACCCCGGTACTTACTGAGCAGGTTCTTCTGTACTACAATCCCATCTCTGCGTACAGGAAACCTCTGTTAAGGACACCTCCCAAATGCAGCCACCTCCTTCAACAGGACACCAATGCTCTGTCCCATTTGACATCCCTTGCATTGACATGTGTACATATGAAACCTCTGAAATAAGGACACCTCCATAACCGGGACAGTTAACGGTGGTCCCAGTGGTGTCCTTATTACAGAGGTTTTACTGTATTCCACTCTATAGTTTGTCATATTTGGTTGCTGTGTGTGCTGTCACAACTCCAGGTAGTTCTCCATTCACCATTGCTGACAGTGACCTGAAAATGGCCGACAACAAACTAACCGTGAAGGCGATGAGAGGAGAAATGGAAGTCGACAGTGAAATGCACACAATCAAAACTTGCAAAGTGTCTGGAATCCGCATGATTATGAGTGAGTTGCGGCCAATACAGATAAACCTGTCTACAAAGGCCACTCAATGGCAGGGAAAGCTGTCTACAAAGGCCACTCAACAGTAGAGAAACCTGTGTACAAGGCCACTCAATGACAGAAAAAC
>CAUJGJ010000083.1:246600-259100 GCA_963170055.1 Halisarca cf. caerulea
GGCTTTTCCAGAAATCAGCAAATGGTGAAGCCCTTTCTTGTACTCCATAAAGCTGTATCACTTGTGCATTATGTATATAAATCATTCCAAATGGAACTTTATTGCACTTCAGTATCATCTATATATTCCCTCACAGGCGAATACGGATGTTGTGGTAGGAGGAGCTGATTCCAATGGAGCATTTGTATATGACGGGTTAGTGTTTACTACACTTCTTCGTTGAGACATGCATGTTAGCGTACATGTTTTGCCTTATACTGTGCGTCCTCTTTAGCTTTGCAACTGCATATGCACGCCCACCAGTTGATACCCAGGAAGACATATCAAACTATTCTGCATCTCATGCAAATGGAGTCACCACTGTTAGATTCAGTCGCAGACTGTCAACTGGTGACACTCAAGACTATGATTTGACTGAAGACCTGTACTGGCTGTTCGCATATGGAGGCACATTCTCAGGTTCCAATCGAGCATCATTAGGGGCACACAGTGTCCGAGGAGTTATCCCAGGTGGAAGGAGGTCATTGATGGCCAGCACACCTACCCCACCAACCACCTCACCTCCTTCTCCTTCTCCTTCTCCTACCAATCTTCCCACCTCTCCTCCAACGCAACCGCCAGGTATTGAACATTCAATTTCTGTGTCAGTCATAGTTTCATATTCTGTATGGATCCCTCAGTTGATTTAGTAATTTATTATTATTATTATGGTCAGTTGCCATATTATCACCTAAAATACATCACATACAGTGAAATCTCCGATAGTGGACACTCCAAAGGATGGAGCTTGCACTGGGGTCCCAAAAATATTTTCACCCTATTATTTCTTGATCAGTATAATTATTTTGAACCTTCCAAAGAGGACAACCTTCTTACAAAGGGCAAAAGAAGCTGCCCCAAGCTAGTGTCCTTTATGCAGAGATTCCATTATAGTTACAAACGGTGTTACATATTTTGAATTTAAATTGTACAAAAAGTTTACCCTTCTCTTCTCCTTCTATTCTTGATAGTTTCAGCTGCGAACTTCACAGGATTTAGACGTTAGTTGCATTAAACCTTATAGCTTTGCAGTGTCGTAGTCTTCAACTAAACATTACATTTACTATAGTACTCACACACACTTAACAACAGCTGTCGTTGGACTAAGTACATTTTCTTGTTCAACTGTACACATATGCATGCTATATGTATATGTATTTTGCCAAGAAGAGAAACTGTACACCATGTAAATATCTGATTCAACAATTATCTCCTCAGCTGTCATCAATGGTACCTCTGTTGTCTTCACCTGGTCTGTCACTGGTGTCAGTGGCGTCACCTTCCAATGCTCCCTCAATGGAGGACCACTGTTTGCATGTGAGTGATGTTAGCTGATGGATTATGTGGGTACACAGGGCATAGGCTTGTGTACAAGTGATAGTGTCACTGAGTGCATTTTATCTCTCCAAAGGTACATCCCCGCACACAGTAGCCCTCTCAGATCTTCAAGATGGAGAGAATGTTCTTTCTGTAACAGCATCTGGAGGAGGTGTTACCTTTCCCCGTCCTCTTGAGCTGAAGGTTACCAAATGTTAGTTCACCATCTGTTTTCCCCCTAGCTATATTACAATTTTTCACTATTTAACTGTATTTGAAAAGAATATGAAGATATAACTTAAAGTTTATTATTTACATTGACACTCTATAAATTTCCTTGTCTCCAGCAAAACCATCATCTTTCTCCTCTTACCTACCGTATATCCGGAAATATTGGCGATCATTTAATTTGGCGATTTGTGCATGATCAGGTTGTAATGTAATATTGGCAGAAATTAAGTTTGGCGGTTGCATAGATAGGACAAAGCATAGTAAGTAGGTCTATGTGAATTTGGTGATAGAAATTTGACGATTTTCATCCTGACCACCAAGCCGACAAATGAAAAATGTCGCCAATATTTCCGGATATATGGTATTATAGTTGACCATTCAATTTCCGTGCATACATAGTTTCGTATTCATAGATCATTTGGATGATCTAGTAATTGATATGTTCAATTGCAATCCATCTAAAATGGATCAGAATATAACTTAAAGTTACCAATGATGACATTTTGTTTTCATGAGAACTCAACATGCAGTGATGAATGCTTTTACTGTAATTCCATTGCAGCTCCTCCAAGTGTATCAGTTGACTTGTCAGGTAAATGATGAAATATGCATGGCATAATCTTCTTGCACTCCAGCTCGTTAGTTTCTTCTTTCTTTAGCTACTGTTGAGGGACAGGAACTTGCCTTCTCATGGACACCAGCCAGTGGTGCTGTGTACAGATGTACATTGGATGGTGGAGAAGAGTTTGATTGTGAGTGGGTTTTTGATTGATAAAAATCCATGAAAATCATTTCATGCACATACTTCCATCCAGGCTCATCTGGTTACAAGCTGTCCTTCAGTGATGCAGGAGCAGGTGACCATTCTCTTGTAGTCAGAGCCTACGTGAACGGTCAATTGGCAGGATCAGGAACAGCCACCTTCACTGTTCCAAGTAAGTGTCAGTCATTTTGTTTTCAGTATTATTCCATAGTTGTTGATTTTGCTGGATAAAATGTTTTTGTCACAGCACCTCCGCTTCCAAGTGTATCAGTTGATTTAACAGGTAGATTATTTTATATTCCTATGCTAGTTTACATTCAGGTTGTTAGTTATTGTGATTGGCTGTCTGTGTAGCTGCTGTTATGGGACAGGAACTTGCCTTCTCATGGACACCAGCCAGTGGTGCTGTGTACAGATGTACATTGGATGGTGGAGAAGAGTTTGATTGTATGTATTATTATACGTAGACACCAAATAATTGTACTGAACATCAAAGTCTCTTCTTGTGTGTATGTATCTACTTCCATCCAGGCTCATCTGGTTACAAGCTGTCCTTCAGTGAAGCAGGAGCAGGTGACCATTCTCTTGTAGTCAGAGCCTACGTGAACGGTCAATTGGCAGGATCAGGAACAGCCACCTTCACTGTTCCAAGTAAGTGTCAGCCATTTTGCTTTGTTACTTAGTAGTTAAGACAAAGGTGCAAGGGCTGTATGGTATATAAAATGCACCCACCCTCAGGTGCAAAGCATCCGTTCGTAGACTTTGGGGAAGTGTTCTTGACTTCCAGAAATTCAACAGTTACTAAGCAATTTGAATGCCAAATATTGAGTTTGCAAGATGAATCGGTGGTAAGAATCTTTAAAGAAAACTTTTTCGGCTACAATGCTAAGTTTGCTTCTTGCATATGGTGGTGAAGATTGGCTTCAGAATCTATAGGGTTTGATTTATAGCGTATTTCTTCATAAAGCTCTTTAAGGAACATTGCAGAGAGGTATTTGCTTGAAAACACAAGTTTCCAAGTATAAACACACAACGAGTTAGACGCTCATGTTTTATACATTATAAAATCGCTGTATAATCGTGCCATTACCATGGTAACAGATAGAATTGTATTTAGACATCACATTATTCTCTAAAAATTTGTCACACGTACCAAAAATCTTGTTCTACCAGAATAGAATAGGATTTACCAAGAATTGTTTGATCTGACAATATAGAGAATTTTTGGAGAAAAGTTAGAATATTATAGTAATGAAACTTTAGAAAGTACATTCGAATCCTAGAATTTCTGCTTTTAGTGATGGCAGATATGCCATTTTCACCCTTCTCACGTATACTTCAACACAAAGAAATCAGCAAAGAAAGCCTAAATGTACGCAAGTTCTGTATATTGTGTACATGGTGGTGAGATTCTGTATTCACAAGAACAAAAAACACACTGTAGGTAGGTGATTGTTGCAAGCAAATTCACCCAGTTATGGTAGGGAGATGATCATTGAGTAATTTAATCACTTCCAGTGCCTGATGAAAATTAGAGTCACACAATGGAAATTCCAAAGGCTGCCAATTTGACAGGGTTAGAATAGCAATAAACCAAAACATTAGGCCTGACGCAAATAAGAATGACGGATCTTTTATTAGAGAAAATGGTACAGTGTATTCCTACACTATGCACATGACATTTTACTTTGTGTGTTTTCTCTCCCTATAGTGCAACCTCTACCCCCTGCACCTCTTGACCTTGCAGGTAATATAAAAATTATAACTATATATATAGTACATACTCCTAGCTGGCATCAATTTGAATATAACCGTGAAACTAAATTGACAACGTGCATTTGTGGTGTTTGGATTTGCCTACAGTATGCTAAAAGGAGGTACAACAAACTTTGCAATAAGGCATCATGGTTTACATGCATATAATAGGGTGGGAAAGTGTTCCTTAAAATATTGATGCCTGCAGTATCCTGAGTAGTATGTTCATGTTGGCTTCATCTCAATTGAGCCACTTCTGAGCTGGACACAAACAAAAGGTACAGAAAGCAGACAGTGCATGTACATAGCTAATGCACTGTTGACATTTGTTTTGATTGAATTGCATTATAGGACCGAAACTGGTGATTGCACCACTATTCTTCCTGGACCACTTCCTTGATTTAGTATTATAGCATAAGGCATATACTATAGATGATTACTGCTCATGTACCTACATAGATGTATTGCAGAATCTTGGTATTCACAAACTTCAAGCTATCTTTTGTCTGCTTCTTCTAGCCAACAGAGGTGGTGTCAATGGTGACCAACTGGTCATAACTTGGACGGAAGTGGAAGGTGTCACGTACAAGTGTTCAGTAAATGGAGGACCACAGTTTGCCTGTGAGTTGACAGTGACTGTGAGACAATAATCCACTTCATGCAACCACACAGATGTCAATATTTGCGTGAATTTTTATTAATTTTCAGGTTCATCTGGACACATGGTTGACTTGTGTAGCCTGTGCTCGTTTGACAAACACAACGTGACCATCACCTCATGCAGAGGTGAAACAGCAGGTGGATCAGCTACTGCTACATTCTCCTCACTCTGTAAGTCTCCGCATCATGTCACTAATCTCCCATTTCTTATTTATTGTAGTATTATGCATGCACAATACCAAACTTAATGTTCCATGTTTTGCCCCTGTTAGCACAATGTGGACAGTGTAGTTACTTTGATGGAGCTTACAGTGTGAACTGGACTACATCTGGAGAACTGGCTAGCTTTGTCCTGTCGGCAAGAACCACTGGTTGGGTCGGCATCGGATTCTCTCGAGATACAAACATGGTGAGACCATGCATATGTACATGCCTGTTTGTCCTCATTGCTTCTTGTTAACAAAATTGTGCACAGTTGCCATTCTTAGATGTGTTGTTAAAATGTTACATGTCATCTATTTTATGCATAATAATATTATACAGAGTATAAATACTATGTTCATGCTACGCAAAGTGTTGCATAATTTTGTTTGCATGAACTTGCTCTATTTGCAGGCTGATACTGATGTTGTGGTGGGAGGTTCTGATGATGGTGGCATGTTTGTTTTCGATGGGTTAGTGCTTATGAGTGGACTAGAAGTTTTCACATGCAGTACACTACTCCATGTCATCTACATCTACATACATGCAGATATGCTGATGCCCGAAGGCGTCCACCAGTTGACTCCCAAGAAGATATATCTGGTTTTTCCACATCTCACAACAACGGGGAGACCACTGTTAGGTTCAGTCGCAAAGTGGTGACTTCTGACAGTGATCGTGACCTTCCTCTGAATGAAGACCTGTACTGGCTGTTTGCATATGGAGGCACATTTTCAGGTTCCGATCCCACATCTATTGGTTATCATGGATCTATGAGAGCTGTCAGCAGTCAGACGATTCGCTTACCATGTGAGTGTGTGACCTGTTGATTCCCTTCCCGACCTCCAATGATGCACTTAGTTTACCTTGTATACCTTATTTCATTGATTGAAGGTTCTGCTCCTGCTGTCAATATACCGTTAACAGGTTAGTTCAAGTGTTTCATGTGTCTTGTTGCTTGCATGTTCAGCAGAAGCAACAGTACTATCTGCATTTACCTTCCACTGTGAATCCTCCTCTGCAGCTGAGAGAAAGGATGGCGCTATTGTATTCTCATGGACCGCTATCAGTGGTGTAGAGTATTTGTGCTCTCTCGATGGACAACCTGACTTTGCTTGTGAGTTTGCTCCACTGAAATGTATGCATATGAGACTATAAAGGCCATTCAGCAGTCACACGCCATTTTGTACATGACATATACAGTAAACATGTACAGTATATGTTTCCCCAAGAACATGGTATTATTATAGTAAATAGTAATAGTTGCATGCAGGGGGTGTAAAATATTGCAACGAAACCTCTATATATTCCGATCACCTTGGGACTAGGAGAAGTTGGCCAAATTAGAAAGGTAGCCTGAATAGTCAGGTCCACTCCTGGTAGGTAAAGTTTGTGACTATAGATAGGATGGCTGGTTTAGACCATGTGGATGCCTTACAAGGCTCATATTATAGAGGTTTCTTTGTAGTATCCCATTGCACTACATCATTCCACAGGCTCCTCTGGACACAGTGTACCTCTAAACGGCCTTGCCCCTGGAGAACACACATTTCAGGTTCGTGTGTTTGGCTGTGGTGAAGTGGTCGGATCTGCTACAGCAACGTTTACAGCCACACCAGGTATGCTGTATATTCTCTACATTCTCTGAAACATTATGTGGTGTTATGCATGAGGTTATGCATTCCTTTAAACAGTACACTAATTGTAGTCCATCCTTTATTATGTATCACTCTCTCAATATAGGAACAACTACCCCTCAGCCAAGTGGTGTCAAAGGTAATGATGATGACATTTCAAAATGCTATGATATGAATAAATTTATTCATGCACAAACTTTCCATTTCATTATGTATGAGATATGAATATTACTGAGTGGTAATGTTAAACTTTTACTAGTTTTCATCAGGAATGTACTGTATAGTCTAGGTGTATTTATCTACTGTAACAGTGGAATCTGTATAATGCCGATGCCTTGCATTGGGGACCACCAAAAGTGCATGTCCTGATTTTCCAGGGTTGCCCTGATGTGTCATTCATTTGTGTATGAGAATTTGGGACCATAATCTAATGTCCACTTTATTCAGATGTCCAGATTTCCAAGTGTCCTGAATAGCAGGTCTCACTGTATACCTTAGTTGTGAATGAGTGTTGCAGCATTCACAGTCAGAGGCACACATAAATACCATGTACATATGCCTTAGTTCCAATTTGTCCCATTTAGTATCTGTTGCAATTGAATATATTAACTTAAGTGTACATTATTGAGCTTTATAACACATGTCATGGTCTGACCAGGCTATTCTGTATCGTATACGTACATTTTTTCCCAATTTACCTTCACTGGCAGTAACAAAATCAAATGATACATTCACCATTACATGGGATACAGATTCCACCTTGACATACAGGTGCTTTGTCAATGGCAAGCCAACAGTAGTATGTGAGTTACCTTGTAGTTTTTGCATTGACAATTTTTCCAGTTCAACAACGTACTGTAGTACATTTTACACATGCACATAGGTTCTTCACCATTCACACTCCAAGAAGACACCTTAGGTGCTGCTGCTACTACAGTGAGAGTAGTGTCATTTAGAGGAAATACGCAAGTTGGAGTGGTCGGAGAAAGTGTTGTGGAGTCGTGCAAATTTACAGGCATCACACCTCCTGATAGTATGTGTGTGTGTGTGTGTGTGTGTGTGTGTGTGTGTGTGTGTTCGTATGTGTGTGTGTGTGTGTGTGTGTGTGTGTGTCCCAATTTTGTATGTGTATAATGCAATTGTGTGTATATGTCCGTGCTTGCATGCATTTTCCCTTTGCCTATCTACTAGGAGCATACCTTTGGCCAGCTGGCTTTGTCATGTTTAACTGGACAGCTAAAGGCAACGTCGATTTCACACGCTGCAAGCTTGATGGCGGTCCTGAGATGCCATGTGAAAGTGGGTTGAGTTACAATGTGAATGATGTCACCGCTGGAACCCACAGAGTAGAGGTTATTGCGTACTGTCAAGGTGAACCGATCGGGAGGGAGACAATTGGCTTCAGATGTAAGTTACTAATGCCAACCACAGGTACCATAATACATGTACTATAGTGGGGGGTGGGTGCTATGGACTAATATTTTTACAAATGAGTCAAAATGTAATAACATTTAGCGCCAAATTTCCGAGGAGCTAAACTTTTGTGATTGGCCACTTCTGAAATATTTGTGGAAATTAATTTTGTAGGTCTGTTGTTCAGCTGCTATAGATACGTACCAAATGGTTCACCAATTTTCGAGGTGTGCAAATATCGCACTCCAGCACTCGTCCTGGAAAAACACGAAAGTTAAGCTCCTTGAAAATTTAGCACTATACAGTACATACACAAATAATAGAAATTTTGTAAATTGTGTAGTGTTGGACACACACACACACAACACACACACACACACACACACACACACACTCACACACACACACACACACACACACACACACTGCTACACCAAGGCACATAGTATTGCACATCACAGAAGTATATATGTACACACTGACATGACACTCTGAAGGATTCGTGTACCAAATGGTTCTTGTGAATTACATGGATATCATAATTCTCTGCTTTGCAGCTCAAAGTGGCATTCCGAAGGATCCCACAAGATGTCAGCGTTTGAGTGTCGCCGATGCCACTGCCGCCTATGACTCTTCTGCTGCAACAGTTACCGTTTCATTCCGAACAAATGTGCCATCATCTTGTGTGTGCAAGCTTCCACCTAGCCAGCAAATTATTCGTCCATGTACGTAAGAAACCATTCTGTAAAATTGTACTTGTCGTAATGTCAGAATTAATAAATGTAAGAATTCCATTTCACTAATCCCTATCTATTGTGCTCCCTTACATACTGTCTTTGTAGGTATGTCTGGAAGTAGATTCACCAGTGTGCCTGATCTTGCCAGCACGCTGCATGCATCCAGGACAAGAGCCAAAGTGGCCATCTTCTGCAAAGCTGACGACTGTGGTACAAAGCATATGGTTCCTGCTTATTTCAACATTCGCTAACAACCTCAAGCTCCTCAGGGTACCAAGAATGAGCTTCACAATGTGACATAATAATAATATTAGCTTTCAATAGTTACTACAAATAAGTAATTTGTTAGTAAAGACCAATAGTGTTGTAAATGGCAAAAACTTCTGCATTAAATTTTGTAATATACATGATCACATGACATGCTAAAATGTCAAGTTTGCTTAGTACAGGAATTGTAGCGAGAGGGGAGTTATATGTAGTATACCTATAGACTCCCGAGATCTTGGGATTGAAGGGGCAATGTAATATACAGGAGTGTATATGCATACAGAGATGGAGGTGCATGGGTGCATGGGTGGCCGAGTGGTAGAAGGGGCCGGGATAGAAAACTGCTTGCATGTGAGATTTAGAAAAATATATATTTATGGGAGAGCTATAATACACAATGCTGATGCAAAAAACCTGCACAGGCAAGTTAGTGTTATACCACTGCAGTATACATGTATGCTATATGCCAAGGGGAAAGGGGGGGGGGCAACAAAATTAAGTCACAACTATAAGAGGAGAGAGAGCGCATGCCCTCAGCTTTGTCTCCGGCCCCATATAATACAAAAGAATCCCTATATCCGGCACCCTTCGATCACTGTATAGTGTAGCATTTTGGTTCCACTATAATATGAGTCTTGAATGAAGCAGGATTGTTCAAGAGAGGAGGTTTTCAGGGAGTGATAGCAGTACATGCTGTCTCAAAAGAATTTTTCCAATTGTTGGTTTCAATGCTGTTTTCACCTGTTTACCTTGTCTTTCAGGAAACCCCAGTGTATGCTCATGATATCAGATACAAGTCTATATATGAGGGGAACTTGAGGGGATTTCCCCCTCACTCTCCTTGCTTGCTGCTCTGAATACAGCCCTGACATACGCAATGGAACCTCTGTGTGTAGGACACTGACACTTTATGGACTCTATTATCATATTTCCTTTCCTAGTTAGTTTTCCTATTCTAGAGCTCAAGCAATGTCCTTTGTAGAGAGGTTTGTTATACAATCACATGTACTGCACCCACTTTATGGAGAATCCACTATAAAGATGGTACATATGCATATGTAGTGGTACACTAAATTATATATTACAATATTTGGTCTAAGTGACATTGAACAAAATGGCCACCCATATGCCATGCCAATGATGGCATGCAATGGCTCAACTCATTTGCATCAAAATGGAGATAATAATACATTGTTATAATAATTAGGTGTAAAAGGAAAACAGTATGCATAATAGTGTACAATACTAGCTGTACTAGGATGAAACAATATATCTCAACAGCAGGCAACAATTAACCTTAGTCTCTGACCTCAGTTATACTTCATGCCATACCACCGTTAAGCAATGTTGAGTATCAAATACGCACAATCACAGCATGGAATAAGGCCTAATATTGGTCATGCAGTTGGCAATTTGTCTCTGTCAGTGTAGCTAGAGGTACATAGTCACAGTTAAGTACATGAGTGTGATTTGATATGATTATGCTTTGTGGCGCAGATATTATAATGATTACACACATGCACTGTCAGTGGAAAACTGTTAGAAAGAACACTAGCTTTTACAGTGAATTTGTACATATGTCATTATAATAACATTATAATGTGTGTGTGTGTGTGTGTGTGTGTGTGTGTGTGTGTGTGTGTGTGTGTGTGTGTGTGTGTGTGTGTGTGTGTGTGTGTGCGCATGTGTGTGTGTGTGTGTGTGTGTGTGTGTGTGTGTGTGTGTGTGTCACTGTGTGTGTGTGTGTGTGTGTGTGTGTGTGTGTGTGTGTGTGTGTGTGTGTGTGTGTGTGTGTGTGTGTGTGTGTGTGTGTGTGCGTCTGTGTGTGTGTATGTGTGTGTGTGTGTGTGTGTATGTGAGTGTGTGTGTATGTGTGTGTGTGTAAGTATACACACACTGTATTTTACTGGTTATAAGTCACAGTTATGATGTCTAAATATTACTGACAAAATATGGGGCGTGACTTATGCACCGAATAGTTCATTATGATTGATGAAATGATAATGTTGTCCAAAACCCTGGTGCGACTTATATACTCCATAAAATATGGTAATTCATTACGTTGTACCAATGCTATTGCTGTATGTCTCTTAGTCTATCTTGGAAGCTGAAAATGTTGACCAAATCCAATGCTGTCCCACACGATGGAATGTTGTTTTTAGCTCTGAGTATCACCCCACATGCCAAGAGATCTTATATCATTCCTGGCGCATGTGTGCACACCCGTACCAGATGTCATTGTGCACTTGTGTTGCTTTCTTCTCACTATGCTGCATGCCTTAATCATCAATTGCTTGGCAAAGTATCATCACCTATTGTAGCTGTGCGTGTGGTACTACGGAATGCCCTTATCAGGATCACATTTCAAAGTCCGTTGTATTCCTTTCACTTATAGGCACTTGTTCCATCCACATACTCAGCTTACCAGTAGTTTCACCAGGAGAGAAGCGCAGGATTCACAGCCATAGTTACTCTCTGTTGAAGACTGGAAGTCTAGGTTAGTCTACTGTCACAGAAGTAAGGTTCACTATACTAAGGCTGGAAGGGCATTGTATGTATCCAATTCGTGGTGAGAGTATCTACATAATACAGTTCAAGTGAATTGTGAAATTCTCTGTAATTTTGAATAGGTCTGTGTTTCTGTCAACACATGTTGTATTCCCATTTTTAATGTAAAGACACATTGTGTCAATCATTCATCTATGTTTATGTACCTTTTACGCATATAATTCACTACATGCACAGCTGTACAAACACTACAGTCTAGTTATATAAAATCATTTCAAGTACACTTGACATTTTACATGTGAAATCTAAAATGTGCTATACAGTAGAGCTTGGATAGTACCCTAATGGGAAGGCAAAGTAGGTTCTCACTATCAGAGGTACTTACTATTCAAGGTGCTTTCAATGGTATTGTGTGAGGTAGTGATAGAGCAATGAGTACTTACTAACCAGGAGTACAGACTTTGACTATATTACTATAATACTGTAACTGCATAACATCACGCACTAGTACCAAGAAAGCTTTCGTAAATGTTAAGCTGGTTAACTGCATACTCTTTCTATTATTCTTTATAGTATATTCAAGGGATGTCTGTGTTCAAGGCTGCATTCTCTCCACTGTGGTGCCTCTCGACTGTTGCTCTACTCAGTAGCCACGTTCTGGCAGGAGGTAAAATCTCCACACAATGTCCAATATGTAACAATTTAGTTTATTTTTATTAAACCTAACAAAATGTACATGTAAATCATATTGTTATTATAGTATAATATCATTTCTAATATAATGTCAATTCTGCAGTCACATACTAGCTATCAAACGTGCTATATTCATAACTCCATGCTCCATTCATGGCACTGGCCATGGAATCCAATATTAATTTCTATGGTATTGCTTTGTAGATTAAATATTATTTACATACTATAACATTAGATGTTATATATATATTATATATATATATATATAATATATGTACT